>KN834828.1:187976-238334 GCA_000827265.1 Collybiopsis luxurians FD-317 M1
CCATTGTCGGTCTGGAAGCCTGCCACTGTTTGCTCAGTAAGAACAGTGAGAAGAACACAATTGTCCTCTTCCGAATATGATGCCTTTGGTTTCGCAGCTGGCGCAGGTGGCTGTGATTGATTTAAAGGTGGTTCAGACATTAATGAATGTATTGAAGATAAAGTAGTGAAAAAAAATGTGTAAACCAATTGAGATTTCGTGTTCAGAAACAGGAAAGGCAAGACAGATGAGAATGTAATGTCATGACAATGGCGTAGCCAAATTCCGCCAATTGCCGAATGCCAATTTTGAAAAATCAAAATTAGGGTTAGGTTTGAAACAGCAATTTCGTCAAACTCTGGTCCAACACAGGCTCCCGAACAGGGCTTTAGTCTTTTTCATTGTTGCACTGGAAACTCTCTCCTCGAACATGCCCTTCCAGATCCTGTCAGCTTCCTGAAACTACAAGAGAATGTTAGGTTTGACCTTGTTCTCATGTGGTTGCATTTGCAAGAACTCTTTTTGTGGAGAATCAGTCTTCCAACCCAGGCTAAAGGACATACCAACAAACAATGAAGTTCATATTGGAGGCTGGTATTGGGTTTCATCTGACGAGTGAAAAGCCATGTACAGAAATGTGGGCTGAGCTGCAGACTGTAGTCTCAGAAACCAAACTGGCTGGTCAAGAGTTTAGCATCGATATCTGTGTTTCTGTTTTGCTCCTTGTCTTCATCAAGCTATGGGTATGTCAATCACGTAGCTTCTTTACAGATCCTTTATGTTACCTGATAGACAACTATGATAGGCTTTTCACAGTCTACTCATTGTATCACTCGTTTGTGGGCTCACGAACAATTACTAACATGCCCATGGACAACGAGCAACTCAATTTACTTCGCATTCTTTTGTTCTGGCATAAAAGCATGGTCAAAAAAAGTGAAATGCATCTGAACAACATTGAACAGTTAGGTCAAAGTAGGCTATAGTGATCACGCTTATCCCTTACCCGCTTATTCATCTTTATCTCAGGAACTATGGCCCATGTCCCTAATGTCTTTGTTTTTGAGGATTTTGAAAATTTTGTTATGCTTCTAAATTTCTCGGAACTGGTGTCAGTAGTCACACCGTCAAGATACAATGAGGCAGATGGCTTTGACAATACTGCATTCAAGATAGCACGGCAACATGGTCGGGAGCTCCGTAAATGGTTGAATGAACACTTTATACTCTCTCTGGTTCCTCCCAGCAAGAACAGGCAACAAGACACGGACGTATTAGGTACCCTATTAGTGAACTCACTCGCTCAACAGGTGCACAAGCTTTTACACAACATTCAACGATGGGATTCTCTTGGCGTTTCCAGCTCTACCTATGTTGATGAAAAAGATGTGGAAAGGGAGATTACTGCAGTTCAAGTTCAGCGTGCTATATTAAACGATCTTTCTGATGTACCGTCCTTCAAAGAACTCTGGTCTACCGAGAACCGCAAGGAACCTCCTTCTTCCTATTGTCTCCCTTTGCCCCCTGCTGGAACTCGGTATATTGTTACGAGACGAGTATGAAGTGTCAGCCTGTAATACTAATTGTATCCCTCTTCATCGGTTTGTTTCTTTGTACCTACGATGAATGTCGCGGCCATGAAGAGCAGTAATTATGAGAGTGCATTGAACATATATTTATTCTTTGTATGAACACAATTATTTGTTGCTTAAATACCCTCTTGGGTGTACAGATTTTTGAGTATTGCATACAGAATACTATTGTTGAATCCTCCTCAGTCATGTTACCTCCTCCAGAAATATATGTCTCTACATCAGTACCCTTCATCTTCTAAGACCTGTTCTGAAACACATTCTGTTATCTCACAACAATATCCTCTGTACCCTACAAGATGCTGGTGCATTGTATCTCTGTTCTATACAGCTCGTGACTAAAATCTCCCACAGAGCAAGATGCCACTTTGGTGAAGATCTTAATGTCTCGACATCGTTCTGAAGACAACAATTGAAATGGTGAATGTACATTTTATCTCTTGCTTTGTTCATTTCTAACTTTTAAGGCTAGTGATAGCAGAGGTCAACAAAAACCCTGCAAACTGTGTCATCTGGAGCCTGGATCATGTTCCCGCCTGGCATGTGGCCATTCTATCTATTTGGAATAGAAGCTACAAGATCTTCTCCTGCAAGCATTTCCAGGTTCTCCAGTATCATTATCACCCTTTACAAATACCAGATATCACACATAATCAGGCCCGGGCAGTGCTCGAACATGTCGACCCATCATGAGAATGGTCAGATAGCAATGTCAAAGTCTTGCTAAAAAAGACACAGTTTGCCTCTATACATGCTGAAGCAGCTCTGATGGCTTGGGCTTGCTCCTCAGCATCAACTGCGTTTTTGGACACAGTAGGTTCTTATAAGTTTCCTGCATAACCTGGATCTGATGTCTAAACCTAGCCCGAGCCACTTCCTGTTGGAACTAGCAAAAAGTGTTGCCAGCTCTGTTGGCTCCTTAAAGAGCTGCTTAACAATGAAAACACAATCGCACTGACTTTCATTCTGCCAGGAGCTCACACCACCTTTTATTTGTGGTTTCCCCCTCAAGATATTCCTGATATCATCCTGGCTCATCTCTGCTCCAGACAATCAGAGCCAAAGTCAGACATCCATTGAGGCAGCACCCTAGTTCTGGTAATGAGATGGGCACATATGGTAATGACTTGTAAGAAACTGGGAGGATAAACTATTGGTAAGATTATACACACTGCTTTGTGGGTTTGGGACTTGGCGGGCTTTGTCCATATCTCTGTGTTAACTTTGTACTGTTAGTGTACATATCATTCATGGACCATTTAATACTAACTCACATGTTTCTGTTCTCCATTTTCTATGGTACATGTATGTACATGTAAGTACTTTTCAGTTTGAGTACATCATTTTCAGGCCCTGATGTACAATCTGACTCCGAATACAGTTTTCTTTACCCTTTCTCTTCTATACCCTCTTCCTCCTATTCCATTGCACTCCAATGAGTTTCCCGTGTTTTGTTTGTGAATGAAGCTTCAAGAGAACCCAAGACTGTATAGCTCACATTAGGCTTAAGAATGATGCCGAGCATAGACAATATGCTGCACAGCAAATGCAGAAACTGATGCAAAACTTTGCCAACACTGTGGAAGCTGCTATAACCATGACAGACACTATGTCTTCTCATTGGCCTCCTATTCTTGAATCCCCAGTGATGCAGTTGAATGACACAGATCTCGATGATTTACTGTCATCCAGAGCCATGGAGGTTGATGCAGACAGCAATGGAGATTCTGACAATGAAGGCAGCATTATTAGTTCTCCTGCTGAATTGGTCAAAGAGTGTGAGGACGAGTACAACCTAGAGGCTCTTGAGAAAGCCATGGAGGAGGCACTTGATTCAGAAGATGTGGAAGAGGTGTTCAACTTTCTGCCGGACCCTGACATCAAGGATGCTGTTAAGGGAGAACCTGGGCCTGGGCCTTCTACTTCAGCATACTGGCAAATGTGTTGCACATTAGTTAACAATGATGAACAACAGCGTGTCTGGTGCTGGAATGAATCTGCCAGAAAAGTTTATAGATACGACGAGACAGTACACAGTCACTGGAAATTGCTTTTCTCCATCAATGGGGCTCTAGCAGATAATAAATATCAACCATTCAATTCCCATTTAGACTGGGAGATAGCCCAGTGGGCAGTTCGGGAACAGATATCTCAAATGTCTTTCAATTGCCTTTTGAATATACCTGAGGTAATTTTCTCTTTACAGTGACTTGTGCTTTACTTACTCTCAAATCATGTTACAGATTGCCTTGGGTTGTCCTTTTCAAATGCCACATCTATGCTTCAGTGTGTAGATGCCATCCCACAAAGAGGTGGGCAGTGGTTTACAAAGAAGTTGTCTTTCCAGGATCACCCTGATGAGCACTTCACTATTCAATACCAAGACTCTGTGGAGGCAATCAGAGGACTTTGGGGAGATCCCTCATTTGCTTCAGATCTTGTTTATAAACCAACAAAATTGGATATACCACACTGGATTATCCATGTATTTGAGGCTTGGGATATCCCAGAGACTTGAGGCCTCTTAGGATAAACATATTTAGGTCACATTTTCCCTAGTATGGTTGTTTGAGGTAGGTGACTGAGGTGTGCTGATAGTTGCCAGCCAATGATTGTAGGTATTTTGTTGGCCTTTCCTGTCAATAGACTAATCATTTTGACTAGTGTTGGGAAGGATAAGGTCAGTGACCCTTGACCCAGTTGGGTCAACTTGGCCATAGGGTCTCCTAGGGTTGGATCAACTAGGGTCAAGAATCAAACAAATCTGACTCCAGTCATTTAGACTTAAAGAGGAAAAAACTACCATTTAAGAATTATTAAGAACTTTTGGGTAATGATTTAGAGACAAACTCTGAAATGTTTACCAATATGAGAAACTTGAATTTGAAAGTGAAATATTTAAAAATGATTCTGTATTGAACAGTAGATATTATTTTTGAGTAGTATAAATACAGTCATTAGTCTACTGTTTAATCAAGTGCCCTTTGGACTGCAACAGCCTTTGTGTGAGATGTTTAATTATTAGTTTGCCTGGAATGTGGCTGTATACCTGCCATGGTTAACAGTTGAGTTACTCCCACAATTTGCAAAGCTCTATTAGCCTACAAGTCCTAAAAACCTCTTGCTTCAGTTGAGATGTTGAAAAGTTGATGAATAGTTCCTGTCACAGATTTCTTATATCACCCTCTAAACACTCTTTAGTCATAGTAACTCAGTCATCATTTTCCTTCATCTTATCTTTTGATCTAATCTCTTTATCTTATCTATTGATCTTATCTGTGCCATGTATTATCAATATATTACTGTAAGTAGTATATTAGCTTGTGTCACTAGTGTGTGCCACAGGACCAGGGTTAAGTATCATAGGTCTGACAGTATCCGGGGTCCTAGTACACATGTATATAAGTAGATGGGTCTGTGGCATAACACCCCAGACTTAACAATGTCTTTTCTACCTTTTCAGAAGCAACTCTTCCTGACACTAAGCTTGATCTATGCCCAACCTCAACAAGTCTAAACAGGTGAGTAAAAATTGTGATAGTTCCTCATTGTAGAACAACTTGGAACATTTGAAAAATACAGATCATTACAATCCTTCCATGTACCCTTCTGGAAACCTAATCCTGCAGTTCTGAGTAACTGTCATGTCTCATCCTGATCAACCCCATATGTCAGAATAATCCTTTACCTGGTAACAGTGTGTGCTTGTCTAGTACAAAGCCTATACATATGTACATAGTATATATACAATAGGTCACATTAATATTGAGCAGGTAGTGCAGTTCAGCACCTGTTGTAACAGGTGCTCTGTATATACTCCAAGTTAGCTATCAATGTTGGGCTTATTATAGCTCTCGTATGTATTCATTTCCAATTGTAAAATTGTCAATTTCATTCAACTGCAGGCATTGCTGCAAAATTGCACAATACTGTAACTATCCTTAATTGGAAAAACTTCAAGAGAGAACTTAAGACCTTGTTGCCAGATACCATTGACAATGAGTGTGGATATATGTACAAGCTTGAAGAGATTATTGATTGGATTACTCCAAATGATGCTACACATGAGAGAAAAGTTGCAATTCTATGATATAGTATTTGAGAGAGAAGTGTCTAAGCTTTGAACTGAACTGTCTATAATAATGAACAGAGACACTGTGCACATGTACATTACTCCATTTGTAAAAGAAGTGCAATGGTTGATTTGGCAACAAGTGCAGGAAGACCTGAATTACACTTGAGGTGGGGTTCTAGCCAAAATGTTTAATGCTTACCAGGCTGCAGCCTCATATGCCATATGGCTTGTAAGTGCTTCAGCCCAACCAACACCTTTTCAACAAATGTTTCTTTACTTTATACAGTTATCCTTTGCAGTATCTTCATATATCAACCATCTGACAGTCTCAATGATAGGATTAATTTAATTGAATTTACAGTCAATCTCACTAAAATTCAGGTAAGACACTTAATATCCAATAAACATGCTGAAATATTCTTTTCTATAACAATGCCTTGAATTTGTACCAGAATTCATTATGTTACAACCAAGTGCTACACCTTGGATTGGGGAAATTGCACTACTACTAAGATGTAACATACCAGTTCCTATGGTCAATCCCCTTCAATTGATTACCTTTAATTGTTACCTACCATATCCATGTATTTACCACTATATAAATAGAAGGATGTACATTTTCTAGAAAATATCTGCTTGGCTAGGTTGCAGGCCAAGCCTTAAGTTATATAAGGGGCTGCAGCTTAAGCATTAAGTTATATGGGGGGCTGTAGCCCATGGAAAGAGTTATATAGGGGCTGCAGCTCATGGAATATGTTATATAAGAGGCTGCAGCCCAGCATTGGAAATAGCATCAACTGGTTTTTTGAGGCTTCAGCCCATTGGCTGTTTCTGATACTGGGCTACAGCCTAAGTTTAAATTCTATTTAGGACTGGAGCCCAGCATTAGAAACAATGTCTGGGCTGTCCAAGCCTTTATTTATTTACTAGGGAGTCTCTTGAAAACTGGGTCTCAAGTTTCTTTAAATAGCACAATGACCTTAAATATGTATAGTTTCAATGACACAGTGAGTTGTACTGCATGCCCTTTATTTACTACTCTCTCTAACTGTCACAGATTTCTCATATCACCCTCTAAATACTCTTTAGTCATAGTAACTCAGTCATCATTTTCCTTTATCTTATCTTTTGATCTAATCTCTTTATCTTATCTATTGATTTTATCTGTGCCATGTATTATCAATACATTACTGTAAGTAGTATAGTAGCTTGTGCCACTAACCTGTGCCACAGGACCAGAGTTAGGTATCATAGGACTGACAGTATCTGGGGTCCTAGTACACATGTATATAAGTAGATGGGTCTGTGGCATAACACCCCAGACTTAACAACATCATCTCTACCTTTTCAGAAGCAGCTCTTCCTCAGACTAAGTTTGATCTATCCCCAACCTCAACAAATCTAAACAGGTGAGTAAGAATTGGAATTGTGATAATTTGTGAAGTCTACTTCTTTTTGTCTGTTGTAGCTGCAAAGGACACAGGCAAGTCTTTGTTTACAGGTGTACAGTCTGACCTTTGTCATTGGCTCTGGAAGCCTTTTCTCCATTTGGGTTCTGGGGGATACCTTGAGACTGTTGCTGTGAGGGACAGTTCTCTTCATTGGGAAGCACTCTCATGCTTTTGGGAGTAATCTCATTTGTCTGGGTTTTGGTTTTAGGATCACATGATGACCTTCCTTTGCTGGGCCCTAGGCATATAAGGGGAACTTGCTGTATTTATTACAACAGGCTATGGTGTAGATTTATGTATCTCTTTAAGTGATAGCTCTCCAGTTTTGGGCAAGGAAGAGATTGTGCAACACAACTCCAAACCATTTGCTACATGAAGGGAACACATAGAGGTCTCCCCATCCATTGACATCAAGATCATCAAGACTTGTATACCACAATTGGTCATTTTTATTCCTTTTCCTTTTGTACCTTGTCTGCTGAAATAAGGACACTGTACTTATGCTATTTGCCTTTGCCAGTATCACTATGTCTCATGCCATCATTGAGGGACCTCATCCATTGGTCAGGGCCATGGATAAGAGCACAGGAGTTTATGAGTGGATCCCCATCTCCAAGGAGACTTAAAAGAAGTTTTCTCAAGTGGATGCTCCTCACTGGATTCCCAATCCCTACTATTGTTGCCCTCAGACCAAAGTCTTCACTACTGAAGAGGAGATGGAGCTAATTCTTGATTGTGATCAGAACCTTGATCAACTTTACCAACTTGCCAACTTATTTTCTGAAAAAAAATGACTTTTCCATTGGATCAAACATCCCCCTACTCTAGAGGAACATCTTTCCTCACCTCCACCATTCCATTTCTCTTCCTATGACCCTTGTCCTCCTAAGCCTAAGGACAGTATTGGACCCTCACATGCATTGCAGATTATCAAGATGGTATCCATATTGATAACTTGTGTGGAGTCATTTCACAAGAGCTGCAAAATGTGCTTGTATGTGTTTGAAGTATCTGGTAAAACTCCTCACAAATGGGAGGATTATCAGGAGCTTCTACTTATTGCATATAAGGCCTTGCACCCTGAAAAGTCCAAGAGTGTGATCTTTGGTACCAGCAATAACAAAGGCAATAGCAGTAATGACCCAAATGCAATGGAGATAGGCATGGTAAAGAGGAGTAAAGGCAAAGCACCAGAACAGGTAAATTCTCAGGAACCTAAATGTACATATTGCCAAATATGTGCCAAAAAGGCATGAAATCAAAGACAAAAACCCACAATATTGTAGACTATTGGGATAAACCAGGAAATGAAGATAAATGGTCTGCTTCTGGACCCTCCTCATTGTCATCCCCATTGACAGCTGGGCAAGGAAATACAAAAGGACAGCCAGCTCAAAGAGCCAAGAAGTCATTCAAAGCAAAGCTGTTGGAAATATTTGATGAAATGGACAGTGATGAGCCAGCACCCCCAGCTGCAGCTCTCAATGTCAATTCAACAAGCATCACCAAAATTGTTCCACCTGGGCTCATTGGAAGGGGTGCAGCTGCACAAGCTTCTTATTAACTTCTGACAATCTTCCTCTGTAATCTCTTCCCACATTTTTGCTGCTCTGTCCCATATTTTCCAAAGTCCAGAGGGTGGTGTTGTTAGGATTGGACACTCCAAGGATGATGGAGTGGAATAAGACTTTCTGACTAGGGATAGTGGAGTCAGAGTGTACCAGAGGAGGACTTGAAACTTCAATGTTGCTATTGACAACACCACCGTTATGTTGATTGTTCTGAGGATGGAAAAAGTTGATTGTCTAATGACAAGAGTTATCAGATCAGAGTTAAGGAGACAATCCAAGTTGATATTTTAACTGAGGAACTACTACAAAGTTTGTGCTACTTATGTACTAGCTAGTTGGAGCAATCGGAGAAACATTGGAGTAGTGTACAAACAATAAGTAATACATTTCATTCCCAGTTAATAGAAAAGAAAAGAATAATTGTAATACAAATGCAAAGAAAAAAATAATGAAAGGAAATAAGTAAAACAATACCCTGAGAGAAAAGATATTCCAGTGATGACCAATGATTCCAAGCTCCAGTCTGGTTGGACTGGAGCAGAGTGATCAGATTGTAACAGTATCCCCCTCTTAGGCTTTTGCCTTCAAAAGCCTTGAGTCTGAACTCCAAGCTTTCTGAAACATTCTGCTGATGAGTCATCAATTGAAAATTCCGGAATATTCCCTGACCACAGGATCAACATGTAACCTGCACCACACTAAATGATATAAAATCCCTGCTTGATCTGACTTTGTTCCCCAAAATTTTCTAAGTCCAATGCCATCTGACAAAGCATGCTCCCCTAGACAACCATCCACTACCCTCTCTGAACTCAACTGCTGCTGTAGTAAAAATGTGGTTAAAAAAGCAACAGAAGCTCAAGGAAGCAGAGGAGCACAAGAAGTGCAAGGAGGAAGAGTGGTGGAAGAGGGAGGAAGAGAAGTGATGGAGACAGCAAGAAGTGGTAGAGTGGAAGAAACAGGAGGAGGAACTCCATCAGAAACAGGAGCAGGCAGAGGCAAAGAAGAAACATAGGGAAGAGGAATGGAAGGCTGAGGAAGAATGGAAAAGAAAGCAGAGGAGTTGAAGCAGTGGGAAGAGCTGCAGAAAATCAGGGAGAAGAGGTTCAACAGAGCTGGACAGGAAGCAGTGACTCTGCCTAGTGGCAGAGCTTCTATCAAAGTAAGTTCCCCCATTTCATTAGTGGTTCCTTTACTAACTTCTTTGCTATGCAAAGAAATGCAAGTCCAGGTCTGAGTGACCCTAATAAAAAATTGAAGAATGATCACAGCAGGAGGAAACCTGCTTCAAAGGTAAGTAATCCTTTGTCTTCATGATGACTTTTTTGCTAAGCCCACTTTCTAGGCAACTGTCAGAAGTGCTCCAGATCTGGATGGTGGAGACCCTACTGGCAGGGACAATGGAGGAGATATGTCAGGGCCAGAGGATGATAAAGGAGGAGAGAAGGGCACCTGCAAATGATGCAGGAATAAAGGAGACCTGGACAGCTGCATTCTGCTGGATGCAGATGAATTTCCAAATGCCACAGTGTTACAGGTGCAAACAGAGATAACTGGAGAGTTAAGGAAAGTCCTAGAAATAGGTATGAGAGAACTACTGAAGGATTTAAAATTGCTACAGAAATTGAGGATGCTGGAATAAAAAGGTCAGTACATACATTTGATATTGCCAACAATTCTGTAGGGAATACTGTCACTGGTGGACCTCCAGGGCCATCAGGGCCACCAGGAGCACCAGGCCCAAGAGGTTTTATAGTTGACCAGGACATGCCAGGATCAATAAGATCAACTGGACCACCAGGACCAACAGGATCATTTGGACCTCCAGGACCTCCAGGACCCCAAGGACCAAAAGGAGAAAGCAAATCAAATGGAAATGGAAATGGCAATGATGCTGAAAAGGATGCAATTGCCAGGGAATCAAAGTTAGAAATCAGGAAACCAGAACCTTTGATGGTACCAACTGTGCAGCATGGTGCACTTTCCTATCTGATTGTTACAGGATGTTTCTGGCCAAACCAACCATCTATAATATGGAAAGCTGGAAGGGCCTGCTCACTTTTGACAGATCCATTGATGTCAATGATGACAGGACCCTTGTCACTGCTTGGGATGCCGGTAATATTATGCAATCAGTGCTTAAGTGATATTTATCAAAGCCTGGTGCTGAGCAGTGATTATCCTGTCAGACTATTTGTATGTTTCTCTACTCTGCACAGGCTCTCCTAGATACACATGGACTGTTAGATGTACTTCTGTCTCCCTTACCTTACTCCTCTCTTTATCCTTAGTCCTCATTTACTTCTGTGAACTTGATTACACTATTTATATACTTGAACAATCGGGTACCCCAGATGCTTTGACTACTTGTCTGCACTCTGAGGTGGGCTCCGCTACTTTATTTTTATTAGCTACATTGATACTCCTATTTACCTGTTGCCATAGTATCTTATTACAGATGAATATAGATGTTTTGACTCCTTGTCTGCTCTCTGAGCCATTGTATCTTATTACAGATACCACAGATAATTATATCTTCACTCCATATATCCTAGCAGCAAATGTCAGATGCAACTTAATTTAACAGAGTTATGATGCGCAAACTGAAAATTTTTAGATGCGAGAATTAATTCCTGCACCTCTCCAATAGTGATGTGCCGGCTGGGGCCTAGCTCAGAAGCCCCGGCTAATAATTTCCATCATCAAGAGGGATCCAATCTGAGTTATTTCCAGCCAATGTCAACCTATCTGCATTGGCGGCAAGCCTTTCCTGAGCTTCCTCTGCCTCTAACTGAAACTCATCCGAGGCAGAAATTGGCTTGCAGAATAAGAGATCCTTATGCAACAAACACTTCAGAAATTGAAGAGCTTCAACAATACCCCTCCTTGAGATGATTTCAGCATTTACTAATTATAATTCCTTCAGCTGAAAATGCTCTCTCACTCAAAACTGAAGAAGCCATGATGGCTAGAAAGTTCCAAGCAAGGACCACCCATCCCAGAAGTTGTTGAGCATTTATCTACAGCCAACTTGCTTATCAGTTAATGAAGAAAAATAATATGTGAAAGACAAACACCCCACCACTGAACAATCAACATCTCTTCAGGAGCAGAGTCACACTGCATACAAATTTCCATTTACATTAAACTTATGAAAAATAGATACAAATAAATTTCCATAAAAGGAAATTTCCCACACTTTTTAATGTAAGTTTACAATAAGTTTACCATTTTCAGTGGCAACTTATGAGAATTTGTGTGCAGTGTCAGGAGCATTGTTGTACCTGGGGAATTCTTCAAGCCAAGGAACACAGTCAGCTGATGTTGAAGAAATGCCAGGTACACTTTCTTCATTATCTGACAACTCCTGCAGCAGTGCTGATCTCTTTTCCATAGGTTGAGATTGAGATTTGATGTCTGAGGCAGCACACTTGTTAAGCCATACATTTCTGCACACTGTTCTTTGCACTGTTAATTGTTTTGCATGAGAGTACAAATGAGGAGGAGAAGAATTAATATGTATTTTTTCGGTGAGACCTCGAACTTTGCCATGCAAATCAGAGCTCCAGTGCTTCTCAAAATGAATTATTTCCTCTCTTGGGTTAAGGACTACATAGGGATAGGTGAGGTCAAGCTGAACATAAAAGTTTGTATCATTCACTTGCTTATTTCAAAGACATATGCCAATGAGTTACCTATCTAGTCATAATAATTAGATAACTTGTTGATACTGGCTTGTAAGGCATCTTGAATAAGCTGTACTTCTCCTTCGAAATTTGTTTGGACCATACATGGTGGAGAGCTTTGAGTGCAGGTAAACAAATGCAAAGAGAAGGCTCATTCTCTGATGAGAATGATTGCTGAGTACTGTCAGCATGCTAAAAATAAATAATCAGAGGTTCTGGAAATGTAAAGCTATCAGGTGTACCACAAGAATGTCAAGCATATTTTTTACCATCTCCCATTCTACATTCATTAAATCCAATTTTTCCAGCTTCTTCTGCTTCTCAATGTCCTTCTCTGCGGCAGCCCAATTTTGTAAAGGAATGTTGAGATATACTGTTACAGTATGAGAGAAAAAAATTGGTAATAGATTGAACAAGGAATTAACCTCTCAAAGCTTTTCTGCTCTATGCAACATGACATACATTGATGTCCATTGTACAGCCATGTCAAGCAAGACATGGAGGAAGTACTATTGTTGTCTAGAGTCATGCTTCTGGATATCCTTGAAGAGTTGAGCACATTTAGCATATGAATGGATAATTCTATTTGGCAACTTGGCAATATTCAGGAAGTAACACCAGCTGTCACACCGGGACCATTGCAAGTGACTTCAAGTCACAATTTGTTTGCTAACATGACTAGTTGCCAATTGTCTCAGGTTCAAACCATGGCAGTGTCTAGCCAGAAAAACAGATCCAAAGGCTGTTACAGATTGCAATTGGTGCAAGAAAAATATGAACAATGGAGAGGTGTGTGCAGGAAATAAGATATGAAAAATGAAACTGAAGTGCAAGGAAATACAGGGAGGGAGACAAGTGTAAATTGGACCTGAGGGGAGGGCAACAACGACAAGTACTCCTAGTACAATGGGCAAAAAGAAATGAAAAAAATAATATAATAGAGTTTCTCTACACAAATTGGACACACCTAGTATGATGAACAAGAAGAAAGGAGTTACAGAGAAATTTATTACACTACTACATGTATTGTACCTGACCTGAATGTGGGATATAAAAGTGCTTCAACTCAAACAGGTGAGGACAAGCTGGTTTAAGTAATAAATTTGACAACCCTGTGTGCCGGGACTGAGTCTATCTGCATAGAGGTGGCAACAACAACAACAGATAATGAAGCAGTGTGTAAACTTGATCTTGCATTGTCATCACTAACAATGGCAGTTAGTGAATTCTGAAAATTCGGTGCCTTGGGCACTACAATGGCCATTTTCTGGAGTGACCAGCTAGGGGGTTGTTTGTCGGCAACCGGGTTGTCAAATAGAATAATCCCAGATGAATGAGCATATTCAAGTACAATTCACAAATCACAAATAATATTTGAATAATATCTAATATGCCAGTGATAGAAAATACCTTTACAACAATGGATCAGACCAGCCCAATCTCATCTTGAAATACTGCATCCATATCTGGCTCATGAGTGACTGGATCCACAGGGTCATAGTGCTTGGATTGGCTTTGCGCTTTGAGAACAGTCTAAGTTGCAAGGTTGATGATGTGAGCGAGGTACCAGAGCAAGAGTAAATCATGTAACAATACATTAATCTGATTCCATACCGGATGTGAGAATCCTTTGAGAACTAATCCTTCATGCTTTTGCACAACTCATGTGAGTTAATCAGGTGTGAGACACAGTCAAGCATAGCATCATTATTTGTAGTATTATTGCAAGTTACCCAGCCAATCTAAAAAAAAAGAAAAGAAGTGATCAAATAGCTTACTGTAAATTGAATTTGTAACTCATATGAATTCTGCTTGAACAAGTTAATGATAACACAACAAGTGGCCTTTCAATTTGGAATTTTGACACCATTTGTGGTTTGAGCTGCAACACTCATCATTTCATGGAATTTGGGATGCTTCAGCACAGCAACAGGCTGATGCACATGTGAGATTTGCAAAAATAAAAGAACTCTACTTGATCAGTCTCAATAAGCCTTCCTCTGCTTGCTCAGGCAAATCATCCAAATATGGAATAACTCCTGCTTTAGACCCAGTGGTACCACATGCTCAACAATGGTACTTTGACTGCCTTCAGTGGTCTCCTGAGCTTTCTTGTGCCCTTCAACATCCTTGGGAATCATAGACTTGAAATTGTTTGCTTTAGCCCCACTGCCAGTATCCATACTATTGACTTGGAATGAGGCACAATGAGTAAAGTGAAAATGTGTAAGATACCTCATGCTGCAAGCCCAAATGACAACAGAGTGTACTGATTTCATTGGTATAGGTTGCACTAAGAAAAAAGCTATCTATTTTTGTAGAGGGAAGGGCATAACAGAACATACCTGCTGAGCTTGCATCTGCGGACAGGTTTGGAAAGACCTTTTTCACAAAATGGGTCCCCAAAACAGTAATTAATATCTGCAGTTACTAATTTCCTAGACTAGACTGTTACTTCCCCTTCCTCACTGGAAGAAACTGTTTCAAGCTTAGACAGAACTGTAGCCTTAGCCTGTTGAGGTATATTATTGAATGAGCATGTATATTTTAAAGTATAAAAATGCCTCATGTTCAGGCTTTCTCTTCAATTTTTCGTTGTTTGTACTACCTGATATTTCTTTGAGTTCAAGGGAAGGGTCAGAACAACTAGATTATTATGATGCAAACTTGCACTTGTGAAATGTGGTGCAACTCAGCTAGGGCTGAATAGGGCCTGGCTTTAATGGCTCGGGGCCCTGAGCCCTGGCTGGCACATCACTACTCTCCAAGTATATCATAGTGAGTAATATGGCCTCAACATGTTACTTAGTACAAAAGTCATTAACATAAGGCTTAATCACCCAGCTGCGAATTACTGATGAATGCTCTGCTGCCCTGCGGCAGCTTGCTGTTCTTCTGAGTCAAGGGAAGAGCCCTTGACAGAGGATAAGATAAGAGACGGCGGTGGGAATTATCTGGGCGCCCAATTAGGCGCCCTCACCGATCTCTTTCCCAATCTCCCACCGCTGCACTGAGCAGCGAGCACCTTGCGTATACTGCGTCTCTAATCGTCTCGAAGTTCAGCACCAGATTTGCGACCATGACCCAAACGGAGACGCCTCAGAGTCCACCTCCTCTGCCACCCAACCCTCCAACTTCACCAGAATCCTTCTCCAAACCTTTGCCCCATTCTTCATCCTTTTCCTGTCCAGACCGCCGTCATTGTACGCACACCATAGGTAGCGAGCAAGTCCGCGCGAAGCTCAGTTGGCAGGGTCGTCTATGCCTCGACAAGGATATTGAAGAGAGGAATGAAAGAAGAAGGATGAGGAAGGCTATGGACGAATCCGATGTTTCCGATGTCAAATTGTACTACTTGGTGGGCTCAGATGACGTCAACGCAATCCTCAGCGACAAGGAGCTTTTTGAATGCGTCAAAGATGTCATTCCGATGCATACACTCCAGTGGGCTAGGAAGAACAATTGTTGGGACAAGCCCAAACCTTCCAAACGTCGTCGCGTCGAACCCGAACCTGCAGACTCAGACTCGGATGGTGGAGGGGATGCGCCGCTGAAGGAGAAAGACACCAAACTGAAGGACGAAGTTTTGGTGAAACGCAACCATGGAAACCCTGCCCACATTGTTTTTCCCTCCAAATTCAGACAGCTGGCCGACAAGAAGTTCAGAATTCCCCTCGCCTTTTTCACTACCCTCAACCTTTCTTTCATCTTGGCCAACATGACCTCTTTTGTCCATAAGCGGCAAGCACACATTGGCACGAAGGGTACTATTCTCTTGGATTTGAAGGATGTTGCTGAGAAAATTAGGTCGAATGGGAAGGGTGAGCCGGCTGCAGAAGACGAAATGTCCCATGGCCAATTTGATGAGGCCGCTACAAATTTCATGCATTTTGAGGCCTGGCGTTATGAAAATGGAACACTCTCCACGAGCTTCATTTTCTGGAGACAGCATTTTGGCTTCTTTTTAGGCCAGGCTTGTTCAGCGAAGTATTTCCATATCTGGCACCAATATGAGGCTGAACTCCGACTGGAACACCACCTCAACCACTATGAATTCAACGCTATGACCTACACGGCCAAGTGGACAATAGTCAAAACTCTGGCCAAATGCGAAGAGAAGGAGAAGGAGAAGAAGTCCAAGGAACAGGCCAGAGCCCCATTCTCCTCTTCCTCATACTACACTGCTTCTTCTTCCAGTGCAGGTCCTGCTCGTGACCCAAAACCCTTTCCATTGAGCAGCAAGGGTAGAGTCTCGGTCCCTCGCTGCATCGGATGCGGTAAACGAGAACACAAACTTCAGCAACACAATGACCGCCTCCATGGCCCCTTCCCCTTTGTCCAAGCAAATGACCAAGGTATCTTCACCAAGGATGGTACCCAGGTCTGTATCTATTTCAACATCACGGGCTCCTGCAAGTCTTCCACATGCTCCCACAAGAACCACATTTGTTCCTTGTGTGGAGGAAACCATGCAAGTCTCCGCAATGACCCATCCTGTCCCCATTGTCTCTAACCCTTTTGCCGACTCAGTCTCACTGCCTGTCCCTCTTCCCTTTACTGATTTTGATAACCACATCATCCATAGAGCTCCACTTCCCGATATGCCCCCTGAATTTCTTGATATTTATTCCCGTATTGTTACTCCCTACAACGCTCAGGCTTTTCAATTTGAACTCATGTCTTGCGGTATTGCTGACCGCTACCCTTTACTCTTCAAGAATCTTACGTATGGTTTCCCACTTGGCCGCATGCCCTCCATTTCTGAAACGGTCATCATGGCAAATCACAAATCAGCCTTTGATCATCCTGAGGTGGTACATGCCTACATTGCTGAAGAACTTGAGGCTGGTCGGATGTCAGGACCTTTCTCAAGGGACGATGTGGAGCTCATCATGCGGGGTCCCTTTATTTCTTCCCCCTTCATTGTGGCTGAACAGATCCAGGGCCCTGACAAGCTGCCAAAATATCAGGTCTGCAGGAATCTCTTGAAGGAAGGTCGAGACTCTTCAGGGATTCTAGTTCCCTCTATCAATTCTTGGATAGAGAAAGAACTTTTCCCCATGACTTTTGATACAGCTACCATGATAGCTGAATGGGTAAGTTTATTCTGTCTACCAAGTTTCCTCTATGATACCTGAGCCTATCCTACTGCTACCGCTATTTTCCTCATTACCCATGTTGCTATTACTTACTCTTGGCTACCGCTCTCGCTATCTCCTACTGCCATCATTTGCTAATACCGCTACCTGCTATTTAGGTTACCTCTGCTCCCCCAGGCACCCAGATGTGCACTAGTGATATCTCTAAGTTTCACTGAACGGTCCCCCTACTCCCTGATCACAAGCCATATATGGTTGTCCAGGACATCAATGGTTCTTTCTGGATTGACCACTGTGTCTCCTTCAGCACTTCCTCAGCAAGCAGCAGCTCCAGCATGATTTCAGCAGCCCTCTGTGATATTTGGTTCACAAAGGGTATTCGTCCAGTCGCCAAAATTGAAGATGATTTCAATGTTTTTCGCATTCCTAACTCTTCCAATGGCTACGACTATGACCGCGCATCAATGCTTGCAGCTATAGCTCATCTCGGCACACCTTGGCACCCTGACAAAGGAGACCCCGAATTTGTTGATCAAACAACTTTCATCAGCCTTTTATGGAATCTACCACTCAAACGTGTCAGTCTTCCAGAGGAGAAATGCCTGAAATACCTCCATCGCATCAACCTATTTCTCTCT
Source organism: Collybiopsis luxurians FD-317 M1 (assembly GCA_000827265.1). Taxonomy (NCBI): domain Eukaryota; kingdom Fungi; phylum Basidiomycota; class Agaricomycetes; order Agaricales; family Omphalotaceae; genus Collybiopsis; species Collybiopsis luxurians. Next base: position 206,068 of record KN834828.1, read on the forward strand.
GATTTCAAGTCCCACAAAGCTCCCTTAGTCCGCATCGGATCTATACACGGCACACTCTGCCATGTTTCATTTGTCTACCAGGAAGGGAAATCCTATCTCCCAGTCCTTTCCAATTTCATGGCATCGTACCGCAGCAGAGAGGTAGATGAAGGGAAATTCCCCACCTCGGCTGTCCGCAGCACACTTGAGTGGTGGAAAGTCAAGCTTGAGAAACCCAACTTCCATCGTCAGTTGCAAGCCCTCGGCCCCATACAGGATTTCAACATTTTCATTGACGCTTCAACTGACTGGGGCATCGGTATCTTCGCTAATGGCCTATGGGCCGCTTTTAAGCTTTCTGATACTTGGAAAGAACCTGGTCGGGATATATGCTGGCTTGAAACTGTCGCATTTGAAATCCTTGTCTACTATTTGGACTACTGGGGCTATCACAATATCCACCTCATCATCCACTCAGACAACCAAGGCACTATTGGGGCTGTCTGTAAAGCTCGCAGTCCAAACTACTGGATTAACATGTCTGTTCACTGTACCTTTGCTATTCTCAGCCCAAATTTTATTCACCCCGAAATGATTTACATACCCTCTGCCAATAATCCTGCTGACCCGCTGTCGCGCGGACTTCTTGGGAACGCCAAGGATAGACTACCAGCTATTTTGCTCCCAGATGAGCTCGCTAGTATCCTTTCCTATGTTTAGTATACTTTTTGATGATGCGCTAGGCTGTCCTGGCACAAGTATTGATGTACCGCGCACATCTACTACTCAAAACCTTCCCTCCCCAACCTCAGATATCACTGATCATAATGATTTCTGGTTCCGCAAAAGTTTCTTATTCGATAATTCCTACACTCTTTCTCCAGGCTCAATTTCTCCTCGCTCTCCCATACCTTTCAACAATATGCCACCCCATACACCAGTACAACCTGCAATCCTTTCCTCATCTAGATCACCTACTTGCCTCCCTCTCAAACCAGCTATACGAAGATCAAAGAAGGACAGTTCCATAACCCCAAGTTGTTTACGTCCTAATGTCACTGCTGATAATTGGGTCCATGCTTGGCAGACTCCCTTTGCAATTGAGCACAGGAAATGTAACGCCCGCACCTACCACCTGCAGATCATTGAAGAAGGTGAACGTGCTATGGCTACAGCCCTGGCTAATTCCACCCTTTCATCTTATGGCTCTGGTCTCATTTGTTTCACTCAATACTGCGATAAATTTTCTGTTCCTGAGTCCCTTCGCATGCCGACCAGCGAATATCTTATCACTGGTTTTATTGGCCACTGGTTGGGAAAGCGCTCATACTCCTCTATCAAAGGCTGGTTAGCTGGTCTCCGTTCCTGGCACGACTTCCATGGCGCTCCTTGGCCCTCTGATTCTCGTGTAATCCATCTAGCTAGAGCTGGTGCTCGTGTGGCCGGCACACACCTTAAACATCCTCAACGTAATCCTATCACACTACAGCACATGCTCGCCCTCTACCTATCACTTGATTTCAATATCCCTTTCCATTGCACTATCTGGGCTACTGCTTGTATGGCCTTTTGGGGATGCTGCCATCTAGGTAGGATATCTGATGCTCCTTCTAACAGCTATCTTTGATGCTTTTCTTTATAGGAGAACTCACTGTACCATCCAAGAAGGCTTTCAATCCCAAATACCATGTTTCGCATTCAGCTAGAGTCACTCGTACATCTAACCCAGATGGTTCACCTTGAGCTATTGGCCTTCACATTCCTTGGGCCAAAACCACAAAAGAACAAGGTGCCTCCATTGTTGCAACAGCGCAACACCACAGCCTTCAGCAATTCTGTCCTTTCACCGCTATGGACAAACACCTCGAAGCTAATGCAGCCGTTCCAGACACCTACTCTTTCTTTGGTTACATCAACAATCACAGACACCCTCAGCACATGGTCAAGAAGACTTTTCTCCAATTTTGCAATGGTATTTGGGAAAAGGTGAAACTCAATAATGTCCATGGCCATAGTTTCCGTATTGGCAGGGCAGTTGAACTACTTATCGCTGGTGTCCCACCTGAGGTCGTTGCAGCCATCGGGGGTTGGACATCACTCGCTTTTCTCATTTATTGGCATAGATTTGAGGATATCCTTCCCGCTCACATTACGAAATCATATAACCCCGAACAGATTCATAGACTCAAGGCTACTATTGACAATTTTCAGAAGGCTTGTAACATCTCAAACTCTCTCGTTACCTCTATTGTAGAAGGCTTCGACATTACCTATGACAATAATGAAACAGATGTACTCCTCTAATAGTTTCTTACACTATAACCTACGTATATTCTACTAGAACTTCTTGATCAATCTCCCTTTATTATCAACATCAGAGCTTGCTCAGTTTGGGGTTAGTGCCCTCACCCGGATGCCAAGTGCCCTTGCAAGGTGAGCTGCGCTCTGTCTGGGACATCTGGGCACCGACGTCCACAGGTGGGTGTGCGGAGCCAAGCTCCAGCCAAAACTCTCGGAAGCTAAGATTAGACTTAATCCTTTCCTCAGATATCACATCTTCTCCTTTAGCCATATCCGTCTATCTTATTGGTCATGTGACTTATCATAAATTGGGGTTCATGAGGTCCCACACCCTATTCAGGGATCTATCAGTGAAATTATATTACTTTAGGTAATGGAAATCATTCCGAGGTGAGTGGGCCCTTCCAGCTTTCCATACTATAAAACCCAACAATCCAGAGTTACTTATGCAGTTTCCTGGTTAGCTGGTGCTGCTGCAAGATATTATCAGAATCCTATGGAAAGAGAAATGAGTGACCCTACCTTATATTTGGAATCCCTGCATGAATGGCCACATTTTGTAGCCCACTGTAGTCAGTTGTTTGGGTTGCATGATGAACAAATGCATTCCCAAGCAACATTAGATGGGACCATTCAGAATTCCAATGAAGTATTTGCTGATTTTCTAGTAAGGTTCCAAGATGCAGCACTTAAGACAGGATACAATGAAGAAGCATTAAGGTGGCACTTACTTAAACAAATTTGCAGAGACCTATGCAACCGCTTAACTCTGGTAGGAAGGATTCCATCCACCTTTGGAGGTGTAGTGGAAAGACTAATTGATATAGATGGTGCAAGGGAAGCATTCCAAGAAGCTGGCATATCCACATCTTATTATGAAAAAACTTAGGTAATGCCAACACAGGGAATCAGAATGAAAACAAACCTAGGAGTTCACCTGCTGGAAATAGACCAAATAAGAATTCAAGCAATCCTGTATGAGCTAGGGCTTCCTACACCAATAATCTATCTCCTGAGGAAAGGGAAAGGAGAAGGAAAGAAAAGCTCTGTTATGAATGTGGTGAACCAGGACATTTGGGAGAAACTGTCAGAACAAGAAGTTTGGAAATTCCCCTGGAGATGCCACATTAAGAGGAGCAGAGATAGAGAGTGATAGCCCATGCACATGTGAAAATTGTGCTGGATCAGAGCCTACAGAAATAGAACCTATGGAAGAAGAAAGAGAGGAAGCTCATGGAAGAGCTATTTTTACTCTTCAAGAACAGGGTGATATCAATATGACATGGGAAGAAGAACAAATATGCAAAGAAATAGACAAAGATCCAGGAAAAGCCTGGTCAGCTTAGGAGACCGAGGACTAAGTTTGATTAATGGAAACTCAGAAAAACTTCTGGGAACTGTAAGTAATATTTTGAACTCTACTAATGAACATTCATTTATAGTAAACACTCGCCTAAATCTCCAGCCTAGACTCAATATTGCAACTTTAATTGATTCAGGAGCTTCCAAATCTTTTATTGACTGGGACCTTGCTTCTCAATATTCCAGACTAATTAGGAAACTCAAAAGACCTATTCCCCTTACATTATTTGATGGCAATGCTAGTGTATCAGGAAATATTACTCATAAATTCCTGGCTAGTATTGTATTCAAAGATGGAACTAGGTCTGAAGAAGAACTGTTAATTACCAAACTTCATCCATCAGCAAAGATTGTGTTAGGCTTACCTTGGTTAAGGAAGTGTAATCCCTGCATCAACTGGAAGGCATTAACTCTACCATTTGATGGTGAACAACATTTAGCAGCCACAGTTACCAATGACAGTCAGATTGATACAATAGAGCAGGAAGGCACAATGACAGAAGGAGAGGACAGGCCCCAGATATTGATTATAAATGCAAAGCCATTTTATGACTTAATCCAACAAGGCAATGAAGCCTATGTGGTATACACCACCCCTACAAATCCAAATGAGGAAATTCTCCAAGCCACAAGTACCACTGAAACACCTGAAAACAATAAGTTGAAAGAGGCAGAAGAATTGATGAAAGAACATGTTCCAATAGAATACCATCAGTTCCTTAAGGTCTTCTCAGCTGAAGAAGCTTCCAGGTTAGCCAAACACAGACCATATGACATGAAGATATTCATAGAAAATGATGAATTACCACCAATAGGGAAACTATATAACATGTCAGAAATTGAACTCAAAGCATTGAAGACTTACATTGACAACATGTTGGCCAAAGGGTTCATTAGACCATCAACTTCACCTATAGGAGCACCTGTATTGTTTGTCAAGAAGAAAGATGGGAGCCTAAGACTTTGTGTAGACTATAGGGCTCTCAACAGACTCACCTGTAAGGACAGGTACCCATTACCACTTATAGGAAACCTCATAGACCAACTCAGGCATGCTAAAATATATTCAAAATTAGACCTTAGAGATGGATACTATAACATTCGTGTTGCAGAAAGACATGAATGGAAAACTGCATTCCACACCAGATATGGCTCCTTTGAGTATTTAGTAATGCCATTTGGGTTAACCAATGCCCCTACAGTATTTCAACATTTCATGAATGATCTGTTCCCTGACATGGTTGATATATTTGTAGTGGTATACTTAGATGATATACTCATCTACTCCAGCAGTGAAGAAGAACATCAAGAGCATGTAAAGAAAGTTCTTCAAAGGTTAGAAGAAAATGACTTACATGCAAAGCCCCAAAATGCAGCTTTCACACTGACTCCGTAGAATATCTTGGAGTGATTATAACACCAGAAGGTGTTAGAATGGATCCAAGTAAGGTACAGGTCATCATGGATTGGCCCAGACCCAAAACAGTTAAGCAACTTCAGTCTTTCTTAGGGTTTGCAAATTTCTATAAAGAATTTATTGACAATTACTCTGGAATTGCAAAATCACTTACTAGAATGACTGGAAAGAAGGCCAAATGGGACTGGACTGAAGAATGTGAAAGTGTATTTGAATTATTAAAGACAGCATTCCAAGAAGTACCTATTAGAAGACACTTTGATTTTAACCTGGAGTCAGATGCATCAGACTATGCAATTGCAGGGATAATCTCACAACCAGACCCTCATACTGGAAAGCTACACCCAGTATCCTTCTTTGCTAGATCACTAGGAGCAGCTGAACTTAACTATGACATCTATGACAAAGAACTATTAGTTATTGTGGAGTCTTTTAAACATTGGTGTGCTTACCTAGAAGGTGCAAAGTATACAATCCAGGTTTACTCAGATCATAATAACTTGCAATATTTCACAACTACTAAACAACTTAGCAGGAGACAAGCAAGGTGGTCTGAATTTTTGTCTGGATTTGATTTTGTCATCAACTACTGCCCTGGAAGGTTAGGAGCAAAACCAGATGCTCTAACAAGGAGATCTGATGTATATCTCAAGAAGTCAATATTGGACCAAGCTAATCAAGGAAATAAAAAGGTATTGATACAACCAGAGCAACTGTTAGCTGCAATCATTTTAAATGAGGAGGCTCACATTGCACAAATTAGGAAAGCACCTAAAGATCAATACTTTGAAAAATGCAAGAAGAAAATTCAAGAAGGAAATACTGACCTCACCCTGGAAGGGGACTTGCTTTTAAGGAGGGGGAAGTTATATGTACCAGACCATGACAACCTCTGTCTACAAACCTTGAAATTTTTTCATTATCACAAACTTGCAGGTCACCCAGGCATTAGAAGGACTATCCAACTTGTGACCAAATCCTACTTCTGGCCAGGACTCAAAAAGTAAATAGACAGATATGTCAGGAACTGCCATATTTGTAACAGAGCAAAGCCAGTAAGGAAACAACAATTTGGATTTCTGAAACCACTTCCAATTGGAGAAAGACCATGGAGCTCAATCTCAGTCGACCACATTGTTGCATTACCTGAATCCAATGGATTTGATGCTATAATGGTAGTAGTATGCAGACTAACAAAGCAAGCTGTCTTTGTGCCATGCAACACTACAGATACAGCAGCCATACTAGCAAACCAATTTATTAAATATGTATTTGCAAAACATGGCTTACCAGCAGATATTGTCTCTGATAGAGGGACTACATTTGTCTCATCATTCTGGCAATCTCTATGCAAAGCTTTGGAAATTAAATCTAATTTATCTACTGCTTATTGCCCACAAACAGATGGACAGACTGAGAGGACAAATCAAACCCTGAAACAATACCTTAGAATATATGTAAATTATGATCAGGACAACTGGGAAGAATTACTCCCCTTAGCAGAATTTGCATATAACAACACACCCAACTCTAGCACAGGGGTAACACCATTTTTTGCTAATGAAAGAATGCATCCTGCTTAACAATTACTCTGGATAAAATTCCAAGTCATGCAGCTCACCTGGTAGCAGCTAATCTATCTGAACTGCATGAGTTTCTAAAGGAACAAAAAAAGGGACTAAGTAGCTAAATAAGGGATTGAGTGGGGAGAAATTGATCTAGAGCTTAAGCCAATAAACAACAAGACAAAGTTACTTTAAATGGGACAAGAAGGTTTGGAATGTCTAGAACTACGGGGACCATTAGAGATCTGATTCCTCACCCATGCCTTAACCTTTTGCCTGGACCTATTTACACCTGAGTGAAATTTGGGCTGTCTGCCATGGTAGTGATGATACTTCCTCTTCCTCCAATTTTGCTGTGGTGACACTGAAGAACCAGCAGTTGCCCCAGTAGAAGAGGTGGATGAAGCCTCAGAAGGAGGAGAGGTGACATATTTCATTGCTGGGTTGGAAGTAAAGGCACTCCTGGGACACTATTCAACCTGGGTCAAACTAATGAACAAATAATGAAATACCTGACATCTGAGTTTTGTAGGTTGTTGATGTGTTTAGAATGAAGTCATCAAGGGTCAAGTGAGCTTGGAACTGAAGTCCTAGGTTGACTGTAACCTGGGGAAGGAATTTGAGAGTCTTGTGAAGCCATGGATGCATAAAGTTGATAAGTAAAATGAGAAGTGGGGGACAAAAACTGAAGATTTAACAGTGAATTTTTGGCTTTTTAAGTATTCCCTGACCTCAATAATATTACTGAAATAGGATCTAACAAAGGGAAACTCCAAAAGGTAGAAGAACATTCTAGGGGGACCAAGTTAAACTGCATCCATAGCCACCATTGCAAAAAAATAATGTTAACATAATGAGGATTGCATAAGTGCCAAAGGTGTCAATGCTTAGACCAATGAACATGGGGCCAAACATCCGGAATTGTAACTGACACAACTATCACATCAAGTGATAGACAATGTAAATTACTTCAAGGCATGAATAAATGATAGCAGCCCAATCAAGGAATTAATATAACCAAAAAAGTCAGACAATAAGAATTGCCTGGAATAGAAACAGAATGACATGACATCTTATTAAGGATAAAGCAAATGGCTTGCTGATTCAACAATGCACTGCAACGAGACAGGGGGGAATCGAGCTTGAGGAGGGGGTGATGTTAGGACCCCACCTCAAATTCTCCTCACCTGCATTTATTCCATCCATCTTGTCTCAATCAATACTTGCAATCTCAGCAACACCTATATTACTCAACTTTGATATGGCCTCTGCATAGTATAACCATATAATTGTGTGTCAATCAAAGACTATCACTGATAGTCAGACATACCACTACATATTACAGGGTTAAAACTACATTCAATGGACCCATAAGCATCATGTCTAATGCACTGAGGAACACACATTACAACTGCCGAGAACCCTGCAGACATGCATGTTAATTCCCAATACACATATCCATTGCTGAAATGCATGTCAATCAGACAGTGTCAAACTGGACACACATGCAACCTACAGGATGCCGGGACACATGTCTAACTAATAATTGACATTGATCCTTATATTACAGCAATGAGATCAATCAGTATGTTGCTCCGCAATGTTCTGTTTACATGCTGTTTATATCTGCAACCTACAATTAATTGCTAAAGCAAAAATGTGTATTACACATGAATGAGCATGACCAATATGTCAAAACACCTGCTGATTAGTAATTAATGCATACCAAACTGCCGAATAAGCTAGAACGTGTGCCGATTATCAGTTAATACCATGACTAAACAGCACAGCACACTGTGAAGCAACATGCCGATCAATTACTATATTTTTGTTGCTGAAATACATGAAAGCAACTCACCGCTCAGTAATCAATACATTAATATATCTCTTCTATTGCTGGAACACTCACAATCAATGTTCTGCCAATATACTGTAGAACAGAAATGTTGCTTAGCAAATTACAGTGTAATAACTACCTACTAATTGCCGAAACACATGCGGCAACAGTATATAGAGTGTGCGCAAAGTAACTTTTCAAGTAATTTTTTTAATTTAATTAAGTTACTTGAAAGTTATGTCCAAGTAACTTTTTTTTCCCGCACTTGACAGCTTACTTGCCGAAGCTCGGCAAAATGTTACTCTCATTAAAACTTATTTTTGACTCATTTAATGTACTTTTTGTCACCGTTGAAGCATCGTTAAACTAAATTGAACATATTACAAGTGCATTGAGTGTATTAAATATTCAATAATGCTGATTTCTCAATAATTTCAAGCTGTCCGATTTACATTTGGATACTTCAAACCAAAAACATTCTTACTCACCTTCATACAAACTCCGTGTCCATTCAAGTCAGGCTCTGAACTGCTCTATATATGGGTATGGTAAATACAGGTTGTAATTTTTCCAGATTATTTGTACCTGTGCTGTATTTTTATAACAATAAGGGATATGGTACAGGTATGGCTGTCCATAGTTTGCCTGTATTACGGCTGTAATGGAAACTACAGGTGTTATGCCCTATGCTATTTTTTCCGCTCTTTCCAGCCAGTACACCCACCACACAACTCGATAATAAGTTCTACCATTCAATCCAGACTCCCCAAATCTGACACGCATTTCTCGAGACGAACTAACCAGTTACCCATTCCAATTCTTATTCACAAGACCACATGTCCTCCCGCAGAGTATAAAAGCCTCATACCTACATCTCTCATGATAATGCTGTTATTACCTGAACTATCTTGACCTGTGTTGTTTCTATTCTCTTGTTCACTAGTTTCTAATATTATTCTGCTTAACACTGAGTCAAGCAAATCCCATTGACACTGAGTCACTGGCCTATCTACCTCTCACTTGTTGAACTGATCAACAAGACTATTCAACTGCTGTAGCCTTTTGAATATTCCATCTCGTAGGGTAAACGGACACCGAGTCATGAACCTCCCGAGTCAACCCTCGTTAATACCATCTTAACGAGTTCTTTCGATATATTATTTCTAGTTGCACTGAGCTACTAGATTTATTATTTGACACTCGAGGATCATTCCTCCACATCCAATACCAAAACCGTACAGGACTTGTTCACCTGTCGTATGTAGCGACTCCCATTGCATATTCTGTCTCGGCTGTGGTATAATAAAATACTTTCTATTCATTGAACCTGCTACAAGCTTCTAACAACAAAGGTAGTAAAGGTCCTAACAAAATAACAGCATTCTCTCCATCACCGAGATGTCTGGGGAACCTGCAAAATGTTTTGTAAGTGAACAAGAAAGACGGCGTCAAGAACAAGAATGCCAAAGAGCAGCGAGAGCTACAAGGTTCCAGAGAAGAGAGGAGCGACATGGAGCTTCTACACTGGACAACTGCTCAGTTTCATCAGCACCTGCGAGAGGTGCCATACCCTCAAGAACAGGGGAAATTTTGGAACATAATGATGGAAACCTGTTTGACCTGGAAAATCCTGTCAAACACGGGTCTCCTCATGTTCCAGGACACCTGGTCTCGACACCATATTTTTTGAGTTGCTCCCAGCGAGGTCAGCCATATTATATGGCAGTGAGAGCTGACTCAAGGCTAGCCATGAGGCCAACACAAAGTGCCCCAATAACACCCGAGAAAGGAAGGGAACAAGAAACAATTCATTTATCGGAATTAACTTGTTCCCCGGAAGATCCTTGAGGCTTTAGTGTGGGAGTCAGCTCAACATGCCCCTTCCACACGCCAACTCATCCTGAGAATGAGGATTATTATGAAGATATTGGCATATCTCCAACGACACAATATACATCTATAGGAGCAAGACACGAGGTCATCTCCCCATTAGAACATATCAGATGTCCACTTCCTCTCACACCAAGAGAAGAAGAATCTAAATTTGCATTGCAACAATCAGAATGAGAGATGAGTCGGGGGTTATACCCATTGGGTCCACTATCATTAAGGGGCCCATGGTCTCCGTTCAATTTAAAACAGTCTACTCCAATAGTAGAAAGCGATGCAATACAGGCTCAGGGATTGTTGAGCCCAATCCCCGATATAGGTAGAAGAACCATCTCGTCGCTGGAGCAAAGCAGTCCATTACCTGCGCCTCCAATGACAGAAGAATTCATGAAGGAGACACAGAATTGGAACCGCGAGAGTTCCTTAATGTCCCCTCCCTACCAGAATGTTTGTGTCGTACCGTTGACAGAATTAACACATCAATTGGTTGATCTACTTCAAATCAATCAATGCACACATTTCAAATTAATAAAGGCAATGTGACACTATATTCAAATTATTAACAGTCGAGACCCAGAAACGAAGGACAATTTCTGGGTACTAGCTGCCTATTTTCGGAAACATTTAATGCAACGACCTTCCCAGCTACCTAATGGAATAAATAATGAAATATTCCAGTTGAAAGAAGTATATGAAGGAGCCCTATGGCTATCACAGCTGATTATGGATCCTGAACAAATGGAAATGGTGAACGAGGCCACCATGAGGCATCTCGAGTCAATACAAAAATCTTGAATTGATTTTCCGCTCAATACAATAGTGGATAGCGAAGAGAGGAAAATGCTGAACTCTCCTACATTATCACTATTAGATAAAGTGGAACAAGGACGATCTGCAAGAGCAGATGACCTTATTGGGGGTTACAGTTATACCAGTCAATTTTGGGACCAGCAGAAAATAGCTCAGGTGGCAAAGGAGTATTGTAGATCTATGGGAAATACTACTACTCCAAGTTATGAGGATCTGGAAGAGTCAAGGCGACTTCCACCCACTGAACTGGACCGCAGGCTGCTAATAGTACCCGAAGAAAGGGGTGAACACCAGGTGAGGACAGCCGACGGGGTTTGGGAACTCAAACCCTCCTCAGGAAAGTCTCGAAAGGAGGAGAATGAATTCTTTTCAGAAAGAACTGCAAGACATTTGGCATTGCAAAATGCCAGCGACACACTGATGAGTGCAATAAATCCTCAAGATGAGGATATTCACCTAGCGAAGCAGTACAAGGAGAGAATCCATGGGGATGTGGGAGGCTCATGGGTACTAAGAGCCCAGATGGAATCAGTGACAGATGAGCTGGAAGCTGCTATGACCACAGGGGATCCTCATACGAGTCTTGAAACCCAAACCAAGCAGGAGATTTTCTCTCCCAGAGCAGAACATTTGCAAGCTGGAAGCTCAAAAGTACATATTGGAGGTGAAATTCCTCTCAATGCAGCTCTACAATTGGAAAGATGGGCTGCCCGAGACAAGTATGCTGTATCAACAACTCATTTTGCTAATGAATCTCACCCTGTGGGTCAATATCCTGAACAAATGGTGACAGAACCTGATTTGGGACACTCATTATGGCTGAATCATTTGGGATTCAGGACTGACAGTCTGACATATCATAGAAGAGAAACACCCGAAGCTTTCCATGGGAATAATCAGTTGGAAGGACTGGGTTGGAATGCAAGGGGTTTGGTGAATTCCCCAAATACCACTGGACCGGGAATTCCTTTCTCGTCTCGATATTCAGATCCTGGAAACATGGCCTGAGTCAGTGAACAGCAAAACCAATGGGAGACATCGGGACCAGGTCAGGTAAAACGGTGGAATATGGCATATGCCCCACCCTCAGGGGAAAGGAATGAATTTGAGAATGAAGGATTTAACTTTGTGAGAAGTCGAGATGACTGGGATCTCTCATTTTCTGAAGACCAGCTTCACCCTTCAACTCTCGAGACTCATCACCCAATGCCCCCACTAGAGAAAAAGGAATTTACCCCCCTACGAAATGTAAAGGGTAGAGGGAAAGTGGTTAATCCTTTCGCTAGGGAATTGAGTCATCAGACTTCCGAACCACTGAGAATCACAGAAGTCCCCCCTCAACAGCCTGCAGTTCAACAAACAGTGCATGTCCCACCACCAGTAGTTGTGGAAACTGTACCGCAGGCTGCAGGATTCACTCCACCTGTATTTACAGCTGCTCCTAGGCAATATGTCCATCCAACTGGCAGAAATTTTGACTCGATACCTGCAATTCCACATAGAACACCTGGACAAGTAATGAATGATTATCACCCTATTGTCTCGATGCGTCAGGAATCTGCGAGAGTTCCAGCTGAACAATATTGGAGATCGGGGACTTGAGAATATAGACCCTACGTAGCGGAGCCAATGTATGACTACTCGAATCATGCCAGTACCTACAGAGGGTATGGAGTAGCAGGAGCTCCAGGAGGACCTCCAGGAGGACCCCCATATGGAGGAGTCACGCAGATGGGAGGAATTAGTGACAGAAATTTGGAAAGAGAAAGAGGTGGTAGAAATGGCAGTTTTAGAGGGGGATCTGGAGGTGATGGACCAGGGGGACTGGGGGGACCAGGAGGACCAGGTAGCCCAGGAGGACCACCCGATGATCCTGACAATTGGGGTTCGAATCATGACGCATATTGGCACCCGGCAAATGGATGGGTAGCTGTACGAGGCCCCAGAGGTGAGAGAGGAGAACCAGGTCCTGCAGGATGAGACGCGAGTCAGATTCCAGAATTCAATCAGCGAAAAGATCAATTAAATAAGGAAGTGAAACTTGATGTCAAGAAACCTGACCCTTTCGATGGTTCTGATAGGTGGAAATGGGAACCTTTCCTCTCGCAAGTCCGCTGCACTTTCATGGCCAAGCCTACTATCTACGAGAACGACTCAGATAAAATTGGTTTTGCTGTCTCATATCTGACAGGGGCAGCAGCTACTCACTACAATAATTTGCTGAAACAGGAAGAGGCTGGGATCCCCGTCCCTGCTCTCTGTACTTGGATTGATTTTGTTGTGGAATTCACGTCATATTTTGGATTATTTGATCCTGCATGAGATGCACAGGTGAAACTGGCCTGGATCAAACAGATGGACCATGAATTGTTTGCAACATTTATTATTCGATTCCAGGATTATGCGTTCAAGACGGGATACAACAACACGGCATTAGTAGCAATGCTCTGAGGGGCAGTAACAAGGAGTCTCGATGTGACAGTAGTGGCTCAAACTCATCCCCCTCAGAATTATCCACAATGGGTACAGCAATTCCAGGAGTTGGACAATTCGATTCGTGCAACCAATGCAGCTCATTCCTGTGGAGGAAATTCTGGTTTCAGGACATATAATCCTATGGCCCCATCGAATCCTCAAAACTCTAACCTGCAACAAGGATCCAATAGTAATAACCCCCAGCAAGCAGGGGGTCAACAAGGTAGGAATCAAGGTAATTGGAACAATCGACAAAGGGGAGCTGCAGCTTGGGAAAGTAATGTAAATTTGGACAATATTAGTGGTACGGTATATGGACAATCTAAAGACTTTATGAGCGCCTCGAGTCAGAATGGAAATAGTGGAGAAGGCTTAGAAAATCAGGGAGGAAACAACAGAGTCTCGAAAAACCCAGGAGAGGAAGAATTCCTACAGGCGATTCGAGCCGCCAGAACCCCTGAGCAAGTTGAAGAGTTCTGTCGTCGTCGTAAACTGGGACTCTGTTATAATTGTGGTGGATCAGACCATATTGGTAAAGATTGCAAGAATTGGGAGAATTGGGACCCTCCAAAAAATGGAACTTTGAGTATAAATAATCAACAAAGTGACCAGTTGAGGGCTGCAACCTTCACTCTAGAAGGGGACCTGTCTAATGATGAGATTTGGAATGTCGAGATAGAAAATGACTCAGGAAAAGCGGAGGGGATTCCAGAGACACACTGAGAGCAGCCTGGAATCCAAAAGACCCTGCTCAAGCGGTCTGTCGTGGGGCAGTAATAGAAAAAACATCCCCAGCTCATCTCTCGTCTTGCTCTAACAACTCATTTCTTGGCTGGACACATTTTCCCTTCTCCGATTCCGAAAATCTAAGCTATAATACTCTTATTGATTCGGGTGCAACTTGTTCTTTTATCAATAAAAACCTTGCAGAAAAATTCCCAAAAAATATCTCTGATTTAGATACTCCAATTCCACTTGAATTATTCAATGGACAGCCAACTTCGGCAGGAGATATAACAAAAATCTTTAAAGATACTATCAGCTTTGCCGACAGTTCAATTCAAACAGTCGAATTCCTAATAACCCAACTACACCCAACGGCTCCTATTGTGTTAGGTTTACCATGGCTCAAAGAATTCAATCCTGAAATAAATTGGAAGGATTTGACTTTGACATTCCAAGGAAGAGAACAAATTTCAGCTTCACTAGTTGATTCATTCACCAGTACATGGAACTTGGATACTAGCGAGAAGCAGGACCCATCAGTCCCTGACTCGAAACATGTATCAGCCTATAACAAACAAGAAAATGGGGATGTAGACTTGTTGGTTTTGGAATTCAATGAATGATTGCTTTATACAAATTGGGCTAATGATTACAACAAGGATCTCAAAAAATGGAAAAATAAATACAATATAGGGGAAAATGGAAATGGCTACTCTGAGAAAGCATTGAAAGCTTGGGCAGAAAGGATTGACAAAAGAAACTGCCAGCATACAAGCAGAAACAGAGGTGGATATATAAACAAGTTGGAAAATTGCATCAGGATTCTATTCCACAAGGTCTGTCGACAAGGGTATTAAATATCTCAAAAACCTCTGCACTCCAGCAATGGAGAAAATGTACAAAACAGGGAATGAAGATAGGAAAACCTGAAAAGGTTGAAAGGAGAATGGGTCCAAACCTCCCAGGCAAGGCGGTAAGTCTCATCAGTGCAGCTGCAATGGACACTATAATATGAGACAGGATGCCTGCCTATTTCCTGCATATCACCACAGTCTCGAATCAAGTGAATAATGATGATACCACTAATACAGAAAAATCTGCAACTCACAAGTCGATTTGAGGAAATAGGGAAGCTACAGAAAAATTTCCGACAGAAGCAGAAACTGGAGAATCTCAAAAAGACAAAGAAGAGATACTCAAACATGTTCCTGAGAAGTATCGAGACTTCTTGGATGTGTTCTCCCCAGGAGAGGCGAAGGTCTTACCTCCACACTGTCCGTACAATTTAAAAATTGAGACAGAAGGAGACTCAGCCCCTCCGTTTGGGAAACTCTATAACATGTTGGAAACAGAACTAAAAGCCCTAAAGGATTATATCGATGATATGCTAGGGAAAGGGTTTATTAGAGCCTCTAACTTGCCTGCCGGGGCTCCAGTTCTATTCGTAAAAAAGAAGGATGGAAGCCTAAGGCTTTGTGTTGACTATCGGGCCTTAAATTGAATCACAAGAAAGAATAGGTATCCCTTACCCCTTATAGGCCCACTTGTCGACCAACTATGAAGGGCAAAATATTTTATGAAACTCGATTTGAGAGCAGGATATAACAATGTCTGAATAGTGGAAGGCTATGAGTGGAAAACAGTGTTTCGTATGTGATACGGATCCTACAAAATGTTGGTCATGCCTTTTGGGTTAACAAATGCCCCTTCAGCTTTCCAATTTTTTATGAACAACATTTTCCATGATTTACTGGATGTATGCATGGTTATCTACTTGGACAACATTCTCATTTATTCGGATGACAAAAAAACCCACAAGGAACAAGTCCGAAAGGTATTACAAAGGCTATGAGACAACCACCTACATGCGAAACCAGAAAAATGCAGTTTCGATACTGACACAGTTGAATATTTGGGGGTAATAATAAATCCTAAAGGAGTGTCGATGGATCAGTCCAAAGTCAAAGCCATAACATCTTGGCCGGTTCCACAGAATATAAAAGAACTGCAATCATTCCTGGGTTTTGCAAATTTCTATTGCAGATTTATTGACAATTATAGTGGCATAGCAAAAGCCCTAACATCACTACTGCGAAAGGATGCCATTTGGCATTGGGACGAGTCATGTCAAAGGTGTTTCAATTTATTAAAAAATGCCTTTACACATGCCCCGGTGCTACAACATTTCGACCCAGAACTTCCAATTATTCTGGAATGTGACGCATTGGATTGGGCAATAGCAGGAATATTGTCTCAGCTGGATCCGAAAACTGGAGAAATACATCTGATTGCTTTTCATACTCGGTCCATGATACCAGCTGAAATAAATTACAATATCTACGACAAGGAATTACTGGCTATAGTGGAATGTTTTAAAGTTTGGAGAGCCTATTGTGACGGTTCGAGATTCCAAATCCAAGTTTATTCCAATCACAATAACCTGCAGTGGTTTACAACTACCAAACAGCTGTCAGCGAGACAAGCGAGGTGGTCAGAGGCCTTATCAGGATTCAACTTCCGAATCAACTATAGACCCGGAACTTTGGGAGCAAAACCAGATGCTTTGACGAGACAAGCAGATGTATACCCAAAGAAAGGAATTGATAGGGACTCTGCTAGAGCAGGAAGAGAGCAAATATTGATTCCTCTGGAACAACTCAATGCAGCATTGCTTTTGAATGAGGATTTGTTATTAGAACAGATTCGAAAGGCAGAACAAGACAAATTCATGTGAGACACAATAAAGCAGATTTGAGAAGGGAAGATTAAAAATGTGGTATTTGAAAATGGGGTACTTAAATGACAAGGTCATATATATGTCCCTAATGACACAAACCTTCGACAAGATGTACTATCTGCCTATCACAATCACACACTCAGAGGACATCCGGGCAAGAAGAAAACAAAAAAGATACTCAATCAGTTGTTCTTTTGGAAAGGAAGCAGCAAGGACGTACATCATTACGTACAAAGCTGCCATACTTGTATAAGATCCAAGGCTAGAAGAACTCTCCGATATGGGAATCTGAAACCTCTACCCATTGGGCAAAGACCCTGGAGCTCAATTTCAATGGACCATATAGTTCAACTCCTGAAAGCAGGAAAGGAACAATTTGATGCAATCCTAGTAGTAGTAGATTGGCTCACGAAACAAGCCATCTATATTCCCTGTCACACGACAGACACTGCAAAGGATTTCGCAAGACTATTCCTCAAAAATGTATTCTCGAAACATGGGCTACCAGTGGATATCATCTTAGATTGGGGAAGCTTGTTCATCTCCCAGTTTTGGAAGGAATTGTGTAAAACACTTGGTATCAAGTCTCATCTCTCGACAGTGTATCACCCTCAAATGGACAGACAGACAGAGAGGACTAATCAAAGCCTCAAAGGATACCTAAGAATCTATACATCTTATGACCAAGATGACTGGGATGCTCTATTACCTATCGCAGAATTTGTATACAACAACACTCCCCATTTGACTACAGGATTAACACCCTTCTTTGCGAATAAAGGATACCATCTGAAACTTTCAATCAACCTTTCAAAGGTGAACGACTCGGAAGCAAACCAGTATGCTACCGAGTTAAAAGAAATACACAAATATTTAAAACAACAAATATATGAAGCAAACAAGGCAGCAGCGAATCAGTTCAATCACCACCGTGCCGGAAATCCTGATTGGAAAAAGGGTGACCAAGTCTGGTTGGATATGGGTAACATCCGAACAAGAAGGCCTACCAAAAAATTGGATCACAAGTGGGCAGGACCCTATACGATACTCAATAAAATAGGATCTCATGCCTATCAACTCGAGTTACCAGGGGACCTACAATGAATCCATAATGTATTCCACATTGATAGACTAAAACCCCATCATCCAGATCCTTTCCAGTGAGTTGTATCGCCACCCCCACCAATCTTCATTAAAGGGGAACCAGAATATGAAGTCGAGTCAATAAAAGACAGTTGTCCAATGGGAGAAACGGACAGAGGAATCCAGTATTTGATCAAATGGAAAGGGTATGATGAGGAGTCCTGGATTCCCTGGAAAGGTATGGTAGGAAGTATTGATTTGATTTGCGAGTGGGAGAAAGCACATCTGAGGAAATGAAAGTTACCTCTCGAGCTCCTCAAAGAACTTGAAAGCCTAGCCCTGCAAGACGAGGAGGAAAGGGAGTTGAGACAAGCAGCTGAAGCTGTCATTTAATTGGGAGAAACAACTCTCGAAATCAAAACCTCAACATTAAAGGGGGGGTAAAAGCAATACTTCAAGTTTTCGTTTCCAATTTCTCAACACATTTCTCTCTATTATTATCAAAAATCATAACAAATTCATAATTCTATTTCAGGGAAATAAAGCATACAGTGGGCATAGATTGGGATATACAGGTACAGAAGGCTGGAACAGAAGGACTAATCAAAGGACGACTTGATTAATTCATCATGTTTGGCTCGAACGTCAAAAGGGATTCCAAATACTTCCTCCAATTCCCAGGCATATAAATCCTCAACACACTCAATCTCCATCTGTTCCCATATATCCTGCAGGGTCAGAGCCATATGGAGGCTGGGATCTGCCAATTCATCTTCATTCTTTTTGACCAATGAATAGGTCAAAGGATCCTCCCTGGTGCGAACAAAGTAGGCATTAGGGTGACCAGACAAAAAGATCACTACAGGAGATGTATTGCGAGTCTCAACGAGAGTACTGGAAAGGGAAGTGGTATCGAGAGAAGGAACAAAATTGGATAGGGAATTGGGAGTGGAGTCACTCTTCATTTCGAAAGGAAAGGATTCAGATGAAGGACCACCCCATACGTCCATAGGGGCAACGGTGCTAGTAGTTACTGGTTCCAAGGGCAGATCTCCAATATTCAAGAGACGACAAAGCTCCTTGTAAACGCCGTGAAATTGAGATAATTCAACTCCATGCCCCTGGGCCAAAGCTTCAGCAGCCAGTTGGAGGTTGTGGGACTCGATGAGAGAGTCTTGCAACTCCTTAATAACCTGATCCTGCTCCTTAATGGTCACCTCAGCAGTTTTGTGAAGATATCTGGCTTCCTGGGCAACTCGCTAGGAAGGATCAGTGAGCCATGGAAACCCTACAACAAGTCGAAAAGACATACAGACAACTTGAGCATCTTATCTTCAAATTCCTGCGTGGTTCAACTCAAGAGTTCTCGCAACTCGTGGATCTCATCAGATTGACCCTCGACAACCCTCTGCAGTTGCCCAAACTCACAACAAGCTTGGTTCACAAGGATGTCCTGATCAGATACAACTTGAGAAATACTCTCAGCAGCATCAGCGAGATGATCTAGGAATGAAGCAGAGTCAAAGGGAGAAGGGGAAGCCATGACAAGGGAGGATCTCGAAATGAGGATAGAAAAATAGTCTCGAAAAAGTATCCTTTTATCGAGACAAGGATGCCCAATACGAACCTAATAAGGGACAAAACGTGCAGCCACATGCATATGCCTCATGGAAATTTTTGAATACTTCAATTCTCAGGAGATATCTTATTTCAAACTCAGGGCAACTTCTTATTTCACACAAAGGAGGGGCCCAAAAAAGAAAAAGATTTAATTTAGGAAGGGAAATACAAAAAATTCAGAATAAGGATCTATCAATATACAAAAAATCTATGAGCCGAAAGTCCTAGGAACTACTGGAAGAAGGCTTTGTGGGTGAGGCAGCAGCAAACTGCCCTTGGACTGACTCAAAAAGCTGTTGAAGTTGGCTGAGTTCATCATCTCGCGACTTTGACTCTTCTGCTGTGACTCGACGGGCCTCCTCACTTGCAGCCAACTTCTTCTTTAGCTCCTCTATCTCACCATCCTGAGCTTCCAATGCTCCCCTTAATTGCTGAACCTCCTGTAAGATATCCTATCAAAAAACTAAACCAGTCAAAAGAGAAGAAAGGAACTTACCGACGACTGAACGTCACCTTTGAAATGCCTTACGAAGGATTTCAGACAAGCTAATTCCTCGTCCTTCTCCTCCAACTGACTTTCCTGCGAGGACACTTGCTCCTTCAAATGGAGATTCTCAGTCTCCAGATGATCTGACTTCGGCAATAAAGCTTGATACTCCCGATACGCTTGGAGGAGTTCGTCCTGTTGAGAATCGACGATGTTTGCAGAAGTCATATTCACAACTGTTAGCGACTCGACAAATCGAAGCAGGGATTCGCTTGAGAATGGTGCAGGTGGCTCGGAAGGGGAGTGCTGCTAAAGGAACATGAAAAATGGTAAACGACTAGATAAATCTGCAGAAGTGTGGGATTACGCACCAATTGTTCTTTGAGATCTGCAAACGCTCCTTGAATCATTCCATCCACCAGAGCTCATAAATCCTGCTCGAGCATCTTCTTCCTGGGACCAGCAAACAACAATGCCATCCTTGTAACCACATGTTCTATGGCAGTCTGTATCACTGAAGAGGTTAATTAGTACAGACATGCAAAAAGAAAAAGAGTTTAAACTGAGACTTACTTTTGTCCCGAGTCAGAGAAGACCCATCGGAAGGGACTTGCTTGATGAGAGGTTCAAAAAACCACGTTTTCAAGCCGGAAACCTCACAATAGGACTGGTTATTGCTGGCCTTCCAGACAGGGGCAGAAGGTGTCGGAACAGGGACAGGGGGAGGTGGAACATCTTCAGGATAATCCAAAGTCATGGTGTCCAGCTCTTCTGGAGCACCCATCTCCACGTCGACATCTGCAGCGTCGCAAACGACCTCCTTCCCCTTACGATACAAATTCAGAACAACCTGTTCGCGACTCAACTCCCCTAAACATATCCCCTCCTGTTGAAGGAGCTGACTCTTTCGAAAGGCATTCGAAGAGACAACTAGGAAGATAATGAGTACTATAACAATGCTAGACTCATTGAACTCACCAGCTTTCCTTTTGCCTTCCGAAACCCTCGGCCTGTCTGACGATAAACTTAATTCCTCAGGATGATTACAGTAGTAAGGGATTTTTTGCAACCCTGTCATTAAGGCATTCCATTCCTCACCCTGAATATCAAACAGCCCTCGACTTGACACAATACGATAGGCGACAATGAGGGGGAGCTTAGCAAGGATGTGGAATTGGAGGAGATGAAAGATACTCTTGAAGGAACAAAACTTCTTGCCAGAAGGATAGTTCACTTCGCAAGTACTACACGATAAAGAGTCAGGGCAAAGGGAGCAGGAGGAGCAAAGATTATGTGACTCGCAATATTCGCAAGATGGGTAGTTCCTGAAAATATTCCTCCACTCTTTGACATCTACCCTATCCAAAACCTCAGGACTCAAATTGGCAAGATAAGTGTCCTCGTAAATAGGCTGGAGGCTGATAGGAAGGGAAGGGGGAATGCGGTCCGTAATTGAAATCGAGGGATAGCTAAGACGTGTACTGCACTCAAAGGCCACACATTGCATCTTCTTGGCCGCTGGGGGAGCAGAGGGAAGAGCATTGGAAAAGGGAACCATGGACGCTGATTGGAGGGACTGCAGAATTTTGATAATCAGTCGGGGTTTTGACCCTCCTGAAGCACTTGAAGACGCAATGGGCTGGTTGGGAAATGTTTGAGAGGACGACATAATGGTAAGAGGAAGAGAGGAAATTGACTCAAAAACCCAGAGTGCCAGCTTTATAAGGGTTTCGGACTTAGAGTTTTCAATTGAAATCCAGCAGCCGGCACATCAAAACTCAATCTGATGGTGCAGCAGTCACAACACTGTGTCGCATCAAAAACTACGCATCCTTTCAAGGGCTCAAGGCCCTTGGGGGGGGTAATGTTATGCCCTACACTATTTTTTCCGCTCTTTCCAACCAGTACACTCACCCCATGACTCAATAATAGTCTTACCAATCAATTCGGCTCTCCAAATCTGACATGCATTTCGCAAGGCAAACTAACCAGTTGCTCAATCCAAATGTCTATTCACAAGACCACATGTCTTCCCACAGAGTATAAAAGCCTTGTACCTACATCTCTCACGCTAATGCTGTTATTACCTGAACTATCTTGATCTGTGTTGTTTCTGTTCTCTTGTTCACTAGTCTATAATATTATTCTGCTTAACACTGAGTCAAGCAAACCCGATTGACACCGAGTCACTGGCATATCCACTTCTCACTTGTTGAACCAATCGACAAGACTATTCAACTGCCGTAGCCTTTTGAATATTCTGTCTCATAGGGTAAACGGACACCGAGTCACAAACCTTCTGAGTCAACCCTCGTTAATACCGTCTTAATGAGTTCTTTTGATATACTATTTCTAGTTGCACCGAGCTACTAGATTTATTATTTGACACTCGAGGATCATTCCTCCACATCCAATACCAAAACCGTACAGGACTCGTTCACCTGTCGTATGTAGCGACTCCCCATCACATATTCTGTCTCAGCTGTGGTATAATAAAATACTTTCTATTCATTGAACCTGCTACAAGCTTCTAACAACAAAGGTAGTAAAGGTCCTAACACTACTATCTACAAGAACAATTCAGATAAAATTGGTTTTGCTGTCTCGTATCTGACAGGAGCAGCAGCTACTCACTATGATAATTTGCTGAAACAGGAAGAGGCTGGGATCCCTGTCCCTGCTCTCTGTACTTGGATTGACTTTGTCATGGAATTCATGTTGTATTTTGGATTATTTGATCCTGCATGAGATGCACAGGTGAAACTGGCCTGGATCAAGCAGATGGACAACAAATTGTTTGCGACATTTATTATTCGATTCCAGGAGTATGCATTCAAGACGGGATACAACAACACGGCATTAGTAGCAATGCTCTGAGGGGTGGTAACAAGGAGTCTCGATGTTACAGTAGCGGCTCAAACTCATCCCCCTCAGAATTATCCACAATGGGTACAGCGATTCCAGGAGTTGGACAATTCAATTTGTGCAACCAATGCAGTTCATTCTCGTGGAGGAAATTCTGGTTTTGGGACATATTATCCTATGGCCCCATTGAATCCTCAAAACTCTAACCCACGACAAGGATCCAATAATAATAACCCCCAGCAAGCAGGGGGCCAACAAGGTAGGAATCAAGGTAATTGGACCAATTGACAAAGAGGAGCTGCAGCTTGGAATAGTAATGTAAATTTGGACAATATTAGTGGTACAGTATATGGACAATCTGAAGACTTTGCAAGTGCCTCGAGTCAGAATGGAATTAGTGGAGAAGGCTTAGAAAATCAGGGAGGAAATGGCAGAGTCTCAAAAAACCCAGGAGATGAAGAATTCCTATGGGCAATTCGAGCTGCCAGGAGCCCTGAACAAGTTGAAGAGTTCTGTTAATGTTGTAAACTGGGACTCTGCTATAATTGTGGTGGATCAGATCATATTGGTAAAGATTGCAAGAATCGGGAGAATTGGGACCCTCCAAAAAATGGAACTTCGAGTATAAACAATCAACAAAGTGACCAGTTGAGGGCTGCAACCTTTACTCTAGAAGGGGACCTGCCTAACAATGAGATTTGGAATATCGAGATAGAAAATGACTTGGGAAAAGCGGAGGGGATTCCAGAGACACACTGAGAGCAGCCTGGAATCCAAAAAACCCTGCTCAAGCGGTCTGTCGTGGGGCAGTAATAGAAAAAACATCCCCAGCTCATCTCTTGTCTCACTCCAACAACTCATTTCTTGTCTCAACACATTTTCCCTTTTCCGATTCCGAAAATCTAAGCTATAATACTCTTATTGATTCAGGCGCAACTTGTTCTTTTATTGATAACAGCCTTGCAGAAAAATTCCTGAAAAATGTCTCTGATTTAGATACTCCAATTCCACTTGAATTATTCAATGGACAGCCAACTTCGGCAGGAGATATAACAAAAATTTTTAAAGATACAATCAGCTTCGCCAACGGTTCAATTCAAACAGTTGAATTCCTAATAACCCAACTACACCCAATGGCTCCTATTGTGTTAGGTTTACCATGGCTCAAAGAATTCAATCCTGAAATAAATTGGAAGGATTTGACTTTGACATTCCAAGGAAGAGAATGAATTTCAGCTTCACTAGTTGATTCGTTCACTGGTACATGGAACTTGAATACTAGCAAGAAGCAGGACCCATCAGTCCCTGACTCGAAACATGAATCAGCCTATAACAAACAAGAAAATGGGGATGTAGACTCGAAAAGACAAAGAAGAGATTCTCAAACATGTTCCCGAGAAGTATCGAGACTTCTTGGACATGTTCTCCCCAGGAGAGGCGAAGGTCTTACCTCCACACTGTCTGTATGATTTAAAAATTGAGATGGAAGGGGACTCAGCCCCTCCCTTTGGGAAACTCTATAACATGTCAGAAATGGAACTAAAAGCCCTAAAGGACTATATCGATGATATGCTAGGGAAAGGGTTTATTAGAGCCTCCAACTTGCCTGCTGGGGCTCCAGTTCTATTCATAAAAAAGAAGGATGGAAGCCTAAGGCTTTGTGTTGACTATCAGGCCTTAAATCAAATCACAAGGAAGAATAGATATCCCTTACCCCTTATAGGCCCACTTGTTGACCAACTATGAAGGGCAAAATATTTTATGAAACTTGATTTGAGAGCAGGATATAACAATGTCTGAATAGCAGAAGGCCACAAGTGGAAAACAGTGTTTTGTATGCGATACGGATCCTACAAAATGTTGGTTATGCCTTTCGGGTTAACAAACACCCCTTCACCTTTCCAATTTTTTATGAACAACATTTTCCATGATTTACTGGATGTATGCATGGTTATTTACTTGGAAGACATTCTCATTTATTCAGATGACAAAAAAACCCACAAGGAACAAGTCCGAAAGGTATTACAAAGGCTACGAGACAACCACCTACATGCGAAACCAGAAAAATGCAGCTTCGATACTGACACAGTTGAATATTTGGGGGTAATAATAAATCCCAAAGGGGTGTCGATGGATCAGTCTAAAGTCAAAGCTATAACATCTTGGCCGATTCCACAGAATATAAAAGAACTGCAGTCATTCTTGGGTTTTGCAAATTTCTATTGCAGATTTATTGACAATTATAGCAGCATAACAAAAGCCTTAACATCACTACTGCAAAAGGATGCCATTTGGCATTGGGACAAGTTGTGTCAAAGGTGTTTCAAATTATTAAAAAATGCTTTTACACATGCTCCAGTGCTACAACATTTTGATCCAGAACTTCTGATTATTCTGGAATGTGATGCATCAGATTGGGCAATAGCAGGAATATTGTCTCAGCTGGATCCGAAAACTGGAGAAATACATTCAATTGCTTTTCATACTCAGTCCATGATACCAGCTGAAATAAATTACAATATCTACAACAAGGAATTACTGGCTATCGTGGTATGTTTTAAAGTCTGGAGAGCCTATTGTGACAGTTTGAGATTCCAAATCCAAGTTTATTCTGATCACAATAACCTTCAGTGGTTTACAACTACCAAACAGCTGTTGGCAAGACAGGCGAGGTGGTCAGAGGCATTATCAGGATTCGACTTCCAAATCAACTATAGACCAGGAACTTTGGGAGCAAAACCAGATGCTTTGACGAGACGAGCAGATGTATACCCAAAGAAAGGAATTGATAGGGACTCTGCTAGAGCAGAAAGAGAGCAAATATTGATTCCTCTGGAACAACTCAATGCAGCATTGCTTTTGAATGAGGATTTGTTATTAGAATGGATTTGAAAGGCAGAACAAGATGAATTCATGTGAGACACAATAAAGCAGATTTGAGAAGGAAAGATTAAAAATGTGGTATTCAAAAATGGGTTACTTAATTGACAAGGTCATATATATGTCCCTAATGACACAGACCTTCGACGAGATGTACTATCTGCCTATCACAATCACGCACTCAGAGGACATCCAGGTGAGAAGAAAACAAAAAAGATACTCAATCAGTTGTTTTTTTGGAAAGGAAGCAGCAAGGACGTACATCACTACATACAAAGCTGCCATACTTGTATAAGATCCAAGGCTAGAAGAACTCTCCGATATGGGAATCTGAAACCTCTACCCATTGGGCAAAGACCCTGGAGCTCAATTTTGATGGACCATATAGTTCAACTCCTGAAAGCAGGAAAGGAACAATTTCCTAGTAGTAGTAGATTGGCTCACGAAACAAGCCATCTATATTCCCTGTCACACGACAGACACTGCACAGGATTTTGCAAGACTATTCCTCAAAAATGTATTCTCAAAACATGGGCTACCAGTGGATATCATCTCGGATTGGGGAAGCTTGTTCATCTCCCAGTTTTGGAAGGAATTGTGTAAAATACTTGGTATTGAGTCTTGTCTCTCGACAGCGTATCACCCTCAAATGGATGGACAGACAGAGAGGACTAATCAAAGCCTTGAAGGATACCTAAGAATCTATCTCGATAAAATAGGATCTCATGCATATCAACTTGAGTTACTGGGGGACCTACAACAAATCTACAATGTATTCCATGTTGATAGACTAAAACCCCACCACCCGGATCCTTTCCAGTGAGTTGTATTGCCTCCCCCACCAATCTACATTAAAGGGGAACCAGAATACAAGGTCGAATTGATAAAAGATAGTCATCCAACAGGAGAAATGGACAGAGGAATCCAATATTTAATCAAATGGAAAGGGTACAACAAGGAATCTTGGATTCCCTGGAAAGGTATGGTAGGAAGTATTGATTTGATTTGCAAGTGGGAGAAAGCACATCTGAGGAAACGAAAGTTACCTCTCGAGCTCCTCAAAGAACTCAAAAGCCTAGCCCTGTGAGATGAGGAAGAAAGGGAGTTGAGACAGGCAGCTGAAGCTGTCATTTAATCAGGAGAAATGACTCTCAAAATCAAAACCTCAACCTTAAAGGGGGGGTAAAAGCAATACTTCAAGTTTTTGTTTCCAATTTCTCGACACATTTCTCTTTATTATTATCAAAAACCATAACAAATTCATGATTCTATTTCAGGGAAATAAAGCATACAGTGGGCATAGATTGGGATATACAGGTACAGAAGGCTGGAACAGAAGGACTAGTCAAAGGATGACTCGCTTAATTTGTCATGTTTGGCTTGAATGTCGAAAGGGATTCCAAATACTTCCTCCAGTTCCTGGGCATATAAATCTTCAACATGCTTGATCTCCATCTGCTCCCATATATCCTGCAAGGACAGAGCCATATGGAGGCTGGGATCTGCCAATTCATCTTCATTCTTCTCGACCAATGAATAGGTCAAAGGATCCTCCCCAGTGTGAACAAAGTAGGCATTAGGGTGACCAGATGAAAAGATCACTACAGGAGATGTATTGTGAGTCTCAATGAGAGTACTGGGAAGGGAAGTGGTATCGAGAGAAGGAACAAAATTGGATAGGGAATTGGGAGTGGAGTCACTCTTTGTCTCAAAAGGAAAGGATTCAGATGAAGAACCACCCCATACATCCATAGGGGCAACGGTGCTAGTAGTTACTGGTTCCAAGGGCAGATCTCCAATATTCAAGAGATGACAAAGCTCCTCATAAACACTGTGAAATTGAGATAATTCAACTCCATGCCCCTGGGCCAAAGCTTCAGCAGCCAGTTGGAGGTTGTGGGACTCAACGAGAGAGTCTCACAACTCCTTAATAACCTGATCTTGCTCCTTAATGGTCACTTCAGCAGTTTTGTGAAGATATCTGGCTTCCTGGGCATCTCACTAGGAAGGATCAGTGAGCCATGGAAACCCTACAATGAGTTGAAAAGACATACAGATGACCCCAGCATCTTATCAGCAAATTCCTGCATAGTTCAACTCAAGAGTTCTTGCAACTTGTGGATCTCATTGGATTGACCCTCAACAACCCTCTGCAGTTGCCCAAACTCACAACGAGCTTGGTTCACAAGGACATCCTGATCAGATACAACTTGAGAAATACTCTCAGCAGCATCAGCGAGATGATCTAGGAATGAAGCAGAGTCAAAGGGAGAAGGGGAAGCCATGACAAGGGAGGATCTTGAAATGAGGATAGGGAAAGAGTCTCGAAAAAGTGTCCTTTTATTGAGACAAGGATGCCCAATATGAACCTAATAAGGAACAAAACATGCAGCCACATGCATACGCCTCATGGAAATTTTTGAATACTTCAATTCTCAGGAGATCTCTTATTTCAAACCCAGGGCAATTTCTTATTCACACAAAGGAGGGGCCCAAAAAAGAAAAAGATTTAATTAAGGAAGGGAAGTACAAAAAATTTGGAATAGGGATCTATTGATATACAGGAAATCTACAAGCTGAAAGTCCTAGGAACTACTGGAAGAAGGCTTTGTAGGTGAGGCAGCAGCAAACTGCCCTCAGACTGACTCAAAAAGCTGTTGAAGTTGGGCAAGTTCTCCATCTTGCAACTTTGACTCCTCTGCTGCAACTCAATGGGCCTCCTCACTTGCAGCCAACTTCTTCTTCAACTCCTCTATCTCACTATCCCGAGATTCCATTGCTCCCCTTAACTGTTGAGTCTCCTACAAAAATTCCATTAAACCCTAAGTCAGTCGAACAAGAAGGGAGAAACTCACCGTTGACTGAGCGTCGCCCTTGAAATGCCTCACGAAGGATTTCAGATGGGTCAGTTCCTCATCCTTTTCCTGCAACTGGCTGTCTTGTGAGGACACTTGCTCCTTCAAATGGAGATTCTCAGTCTCCAAACCATCTGACTTCCACAACAAAGTGTGATACTCCTGATAGGCTCGGAGGAGCTCATCTTGCTGAGCATCAACAATACTGGCGGAGGACAAGTTGATCATTGAGAGGGACTCAACGAACTGGGTTAACCCATAATTTGAGAATGGGGTGGGAGGTTCAGAAGAAGGATGATTCTATAAAGGGAACATTGAAACAATTAGCGATACAATGAAAACTGGAAATAAAGAAGTTACTCACCAGTTGCTCCTTGAGTTCATTAAAAATGCCTTGAATCATCCCATCCACCAATGCCCAGAGATCTTGCTCTATCATCTTCTTACCAGGACCAGACAATAATTCAGCAATCTGCATAATGACGCATTCAATTGCAGTTCGAATCACTAAAAATGGAGTTAGTTAGGATGAACATAGGAGTAAAAACAACATTCAAAGAAAAAAGAGAAAACTTACTCTCATCTCAAGATGGGATAGAACTGTCAGAAGGAACTGGTTTGACAAGAGGTTCAAAAAACCAAGTCTTTACACTGGAAACCTCACAATAAGACTGCCTATTGTTGACTTTCCAAATGGCTGTAGACTTCATTGGAGTGGAAGCAGGCACTGCAGGAATGGGAGCAGATGCAGGAGGGACCTCCTCCGGGTAGTCCAAATCCATAGAATCCATGGTGTCGGGAGCCTCCATCTCAATGTTGACATCTATGGGGTCACAAATGACCTCCTTTCCTTTACAAGACAGAGCTGGAATGACTTGCTCACGACTCGGCTCCCCTAAATGCACCCTCTCCTGCCAAAGGAGCTGACTCTTTCGAAAAGCATTCAAGGAGACAACTAGAATGATGATGAGTACTTATCCTATCACAGACTCATCGGACTTACCTGCTTTCCTTTTGCCCTCTTGAGCCCTCGGTTTCTCCGATGCCAATCCCAGCTCCTCTGGATGTTTGCAATAATAAGGGTAATTGTGTAGCCCAGTTGTTAGGGCAGCCCATTCCTTGTCCTGAATGACAAAGTTCCTGCAACTCGACACAAAGTGATAGGTGACAATGAGGGGAAGCTTCGCAAGGACATGGAATTGTAGGAGTCAGAAGATGCTTTTGAACGAACAAAATTTCTTGCTTGTCGGGTAGTTCATCTTGCAAGTGGCACAGGAGAGGGAATTTGAATGAAGGGAGCAGGAGGATTGGAGATTATGCAAAGCACAATACTCGCAAGAGGGGTAGAGTGCAAATATCTTATGCCACTTGTTATCAGGCACCTGTTCCAAAACCTCTGGACTTGAATTGGCAAGATACGCATTGTCATAGATGGATTGGACATTGGAAGGAAGGGAAGAAGGGGTGCTGGCAGAAACTGGGACAGAGGGATACTCAAGGAGCGAACTACGTTTGAATGCCACACGTTGCATCTTCTTGGCTACGGGAGGAACAGAAGGAAGGGCAGTGGAAAGAGGAATGGCCGACACTGGTTGGACAGCTTGGGGAAATTTGAAAATAATTCGAGGCCTCGAACCTCCTGAATTACTGGAAGAGGCAGCTGGTTGGTCGGGGAACAATTGCAAAGCAGATATAGTGGTTGAAGGAAGAGAGGAAAATGACTCAAAAACCCAGAGTGCCAGCTTTATAAGGCCTTCGGACTTAGAGTTTTTGATCGAAACTCGGCAGTCAGCACATTGAAACTTAATCTGACCACGTGGCAGTCACAACACTGTGTCGCATCAAAAGCTATGCATCCTTTCGAGGGCTCAAGGACCTTGGGGGGGGTAATGTTATGCCCTACGCTATTTTTTCTGCTCTTTCCAGCCAGTACACCCACCACACAACTCGATAATAAGTTCTACCATTCAATCCAGACTCCCCAAATCTGACACGCATTTCTCGAGATGAACTAACCAGTTACCCATTCCAATTCTTATTCACAAGACCACATGTCCTCCTGCAGAGTATAAAAGCCTCGTACCTACATCTCTCACAATAATGCTGTTATTACCTGAACTATCTTGACCTGTGTTGTTTCTATTCTCTTGTTCACTAGTTTCTAATATTATTCTGCTTAACACTGAGTCAAGCAAATCCCATTGACACCGAGTCACTGGCCTATCTACCTCTCACTTGTTGAACTGATCAACAAGACTATTTGACTGCCATAGCCTTTTGAATATTCTGTCTCGTAGGGTAAATGGACACCGAGTCACGAACCTCCCAAGTCAACCCTCGTTAATACCATCTTAACGAGTTCTTTTGATATACTATTTCTAGTTGCACCGAGCTACTAGATTTATTATTTGACACTCAAGGATCATTCCTCCACATCCAATACCAAAACTGTACAGGACTCATTCACCTGTCATATGTAGCAACTCCCCATCGCATATTCTGTCTCGGCTGTGGTATAATAAAATACTTTCTATTCATTGAACCTGCTACAAGCTTCTAACAACAAAGGTAGTAAAGGTCCTAACAACAGGTGTGACCATCCTATATCGGTACCATGTATTTGATGTTAAGATTGGGATATGGTACAGGTACTGTCCCACATTAGGGTACCCATATACCATCTATATACTGAGACAGCTCATTCAACCACATATATTGATTATTTGCATTTCCTTGAAAACTATGTAATTGCAATACAATGGTACAATACATGAGGAGAAAAAATGAGCTGCCAAGTATCAGAAAAATGTTGCTCTCATTAAAATGTGGTTTCTGTTAGAAAACACTGTATTATTGCTCAGCTGCTCTGTAGAATGTTTCATATTTGCTCCCATTGTAGGTATAAATACTTGGTAGATACTCCAAATAATCATTCGACCTTGTACTCATTCCCACATGATCAGATCCCTCCTCTATTGAGGTTGTATCGACTGCGGCTTGTTTCTCAATGGCTTCAACACATCTAACAGGCTTTTATTGTTGTTGAAGTATCTGTATTGAGAGATACACATTGTGTGCTGAGGGGCACCAGTGCTGCACCACTGGGTACATAACCCACAATACTTCACATTTGTGGTAAAGCTCAGCACTCTACCATATACAGTACAGCAGCGCCAAAAATTTAACACAAGAAGTATCTTCCTATCATTTTGACAGTATACCCTAGCTATTGCAGAGCACCTTGCAATGAATAAATGGTGTTAAACTTGGAAGCATGAAGTCCTCAGAAGCACACAAAAAGGTGTGAATAAATCAATGTATTAGTGTGTACCTGTTAAACTAGTAATTATGTTAGTAGTACTCAGGACATAGCTAATC
>KN834828.1:238734-267478 GCA_000827265.1 Collybiopsis luxurians FD-317 M1
TGACTCAAGCCAACATTGTACTCAAAGACACTGAGTCATTGCGATAGACTCTGGAACATAATACAACACTTAAAATTTAACTTACTCAACTTTCTCAGAAATGACATTGACCTGTGCAATGAGAAAGTGATTTTGTCCACATGGCGGTTATTGACTGTGAGCTCTGAAAGTAACAAGTCACATAAGTTACTTGAAAGTACCTTTTTACTGGTTGATATGGGTGATGAATTGATTTAATGTGCCATTTCCAGTGCTAAACAGATGGAAATGTAGCTACAGCATACTTATTTTTACATACAGTGACACCCAACATTATACAAAAGAAAGGAAGAGCAGGGTGGTACTAAGGTGTTTTTTATGTTTTTGACTTGGAGTATTTAGATATTGATAGAACAAATTGGAGTCATCAATTCGGGAACAGTCTTGGCAATGTAGGACATTGAAATCACTCAGTACACTCACAGTTTAGTTGGGGTCCCTATATATTGCCCTCAATGGTGACAAACAACTTGTTAAATGTGTTAAAACAAGTTTTAATGAGAATTTCATTTTGCCAAGATTCGGCAAGTTAGCTGTCAAGTGTGGGAAAAAAAAGTTACTTTGTTGCGACAAAGTAACTTAAGTAACTTTGTCAACACCCTATACACAGTAGTATACAATTGTACTCATTAGCTACATTACAATTCAGTCAGTTTATATCAGTCTAAGCTATCCTATTGACTGATACTTAACTGACAATCCACTAGCTTTGTTTCTCAACTCTCTTCTCTCTCACATCTCTCTCTCTCTCTGGAACTCAGTGTCAGTTCCATTTCTGTGTAAGTACAAGTACAGTAATCAGCTGTGCCAAAATTTTGCTATTAACAACTCACAGTGACCAGTTCAAGTCATATTGTACCTTTCTCTGTACAATATTACAGAACTAAGCTTTGTAACTACAATACACATTTCTCTACATAGGTAAGGATAATATAATCCTGTTGAACTAATACATTCTGCATAATAATAGATCCAGTAAGTCATTGTTTACACATAGCAATCCCTATTCCATTTAATATTGCAACCAACCTGAACACCTGAGTACAGTGTTCTTACAAAATATTAGTAATGTTGTAGATATTATAATTTGTATCAATATAAAAGGTGTAACTGTATGTAGGAGGAATCTCAGTTCTGGATGTCAAGCCTCTCTCAATTTTCCAGAGTGGTGAAAAGTCTATGACAGGGTTAAAGGGTCTTAGCTGTTGATAGCTACAATCACTCATGTCAGCCACTGGAATCAGTTGGTTATGAAATTCTGTTTGAAACTCCCAGAAACTAGACTGCAAAGTTGTTGACATATCTTGAGGAGAGGGACTGGATATAGGGTGAACCTCATACAGTCTTCAGCACACTTGCTCCCTTCACTCAAACTCTATCTTGTGCCACCTGCAAGGCTAACTATCCAACCAGCAAAAGTTCTGCTCTTTCAAGAGCATCTTCTGCCTCCTTCAATTCCACATTCTCACCAAGCTCCCTCTTGTTGTTGCATATTGTTATGCCTCAAATCATGGGTTCTTCACTATCCAGGATGAGGAGTGGACTGCCATAATGACTGGCTTGCAAAACATGCCATATTATCAGGGTTATCCAGAGGAGTTGGGGTTAGTGTCGGAGATGCCAAAGCCACAGCAGGTGATGAGGAAAGCTGGTAAGTCTGACTTGTTTGAATTCATTATGAATAATCATGGTTTTTCTTAGTCATTTCTTTGAATGCTTTCTGAAAGAGCCAGTTCCATTGGCAGGAGAGGATTTGTCTAGGGGAACCAAGTCCCGTGATCCTGGGTTCATCACAAAAGGGAAAGGAAGTGGTTTGGGACACTGTAGATGCTGATGTGGAAATGGAGGCTCCTGAGGAGCTCAACACAATGAATTTGGATTATCCTGAAGAAGTTCCACCTCCCCCTGCTCTCATTCTGACACCACCTGCTCCTGTCTGGAAGGCCATTGACAACCAATCCTATTGTGAGGTATCCAGTTTGAAGATGTGATTCTTTAAACCTTTGCTTAAGCAAATCCCTTCCAATGGCTCTTCCCTGGCTCAGGACGAATGTGAGTTTCAATATTTTTTCATTTGTATTGCCATTCTAACTAATCCTTTTTTAGTGATACAAACTGCCATCAAACACATTGTCATGCAGATAGCTGCATTGGTTTCTGGCCCTGGCAAAATAATGCTTGAACAGGATCTTTGGGCATTGGCAGATGGTATTCTCCAAGGAGCATTCAACAATCTCAAGGAGCAATTGGTGAGTACTTCCCTGATTCTGAGTCCTTCATTGTATCGCTGACTGATCCTGTGTTCCTCCCATAGAATCATTCTTCTTCCCAACCTCCTGCCTTGTTCTCAAATGATTCCCTCATTCAATTTGAATCATTATCCCTTATCAATATGACCTCTGCAAACATTATTGATTC
The DNA here is from genome assembly GCA_000827265.1 of Collybiopsis luxurians FD-317 M1. Lineage (NCBI taxonomy): Eukaryota > Fungi > Basidiomycota > Agaricomycetes > Agaricales > Omphalotaceae > Collybiopsis > Collybiopsis luxurians. The sequence continues at coordinate 241,192 of KN834828.1, forward strand.
ACAACAGGACAAGCTCCTCCAAGCGTATTGGGAATTCCAAGCCCTGACCTGATCATCAGAGCATCTCTAGACTGAAAATTCCCATTTAAAGGAGCAGGTGGCCTCACAGGAAAGTCAGTTCAAGGATAAGGATGAGGAGCTGACTTGCCTGAAATCTTTCATTGGGCATTTCAAGGGTGACATTCAGTCAATGGTAAGTTTCTTCCTTCTCTTTCAACTGGTTTAGTGTTTTAATAGGATATCTTGCAGGAGGTTCAGCAATTAAGGTGAGCAATGGAAGCTCAGGAGAGTGAGATTGAGGGATTGAAGGAGAAGTTGGCTGCGAGTGAGGAGGCCTATTGAGTTGCAGCAGGAGAGTCAAAGTTGCGAGATGAAGAACTCACCCAACTTTGACAACTTTTTGAGTCAATCTGAGGGCAGTTTGCAGCTGCCTCACCCACAAAGCCTTCTTCTAGCAGTTCTTAGGACTTTCAACTCATGGATTTCTTGTGCCTAGATATATCTCTGTAATGATTAGATAGTTCTTGTCTCAAATTTCCTTTCTCCTTTATGTAGCCCAAATTAATTGTACTTTCTTTCCCAATTAATTCTTTTTCTCTTTTTTGAGCTCCTCCCTTGTGTGAATAAGAACTTACCCCAGGTTCAAAATAAGAAATCTCCTGAGAATTGAAGTATTCAAAAATTCCATGAGGCATATGCATGTGGCTACATGTTTTGTTCCACATTAGGCTAGTATTGGGCATCCTTGCATTGATATAAGGACACTTTTTCAAGACTACTTTCTCTATCCTCATTTTGAGATCCTCCATTGCCATGTCCTCACCTTCTCCATTCAACTCTGTTTCATTCCTTGATCATCTTGCTGATGCTGCTGAGAATATCTCTCAAGTTGTATCTGATCAGGATGTCCTTGTGAACCAAGCTTATTGTGAGTTTGGGCAATTACAGAGGGTTGTTGAGAGCCAGTCTAATGAGATTCACAAGTTGCAAGAACTTGTGAGCCAATCCACTCAGGAATTTGATGGTAAAATGCTCGAGTTGTCTGTAGGTCTTTTTGACTTGTTGTAGGGTTTCCATAGCTCACTGATCATTCCTAGTGAGATGCCCAGGAAGCCAGATATCTTCACAAAACTGCTGAAGTGACCATTAAAGAGCAGGATTGGGTTATTAAGGAGTTGCAAGACTCTCTTATTGAGTCCCACAATCTCCAACTGGCTGCTGAAGCTTTGGCCCAGGGGCATGGAGTTGAACTATCTCAATTTCACAGTGTTTACAAGGAGCTTTGTCATCTCTTGAATATTGAAGGTCTGCCCTTGGAACCAGTGACTACTAGCACCATTGCCCCTATGGACATATGTGCTGGTCCTTCAGGTTAGAGAAATCCTATGAGACCCTGCAAGAGACAAATGTGTTAAGGCATATTCAATACTAGATATTGATGTGAAATTCACCTGCACAATCTCAAAGCCACCTTTCTGTGACATCTACATTGCTTCCAATGACAAGTTCATCCCTTGACACTTTCCAGTTCAAGAACCCAAAACTTAACTTGATGCAATGGCTGAAAAAGCCAGTCAGTCAAGATTAAGGTATAGTGACATTCATATACTCAACAGTAAATACAAGCTACAGAGGGGTAGTCAGAGATACAAATTATTGGTAGATAGTTCAAGTCATTACCTACATCGGTCTCAATATCAGGTTGTCTTCCTTGGCTGTTTAGGCCCAATGAAGAAAGTCAGGATTTCCTAAAGTCAAAGTGCTCTTATCCAGTTGCAGCAGGTAACTTGATAAGTTCAATGACCCAAAATTCAACTCGATAAGTGGCTGAAAAAGCCAGCTTATCCAGATCAAAGTATAGTGATATTTGTATACTCTTTGGCGAATATGACTGCAGGAGACCAAATGTTGAGGCATGTCCATTATTAATATATCAATGTGAATTTACCTTGCACACTCTCAAAGCCACTGTTCCATTTGTCTACATTGCTTCCAATGACAAGTTCATCCCTCAACACTTTTGATCTCATTGACCAGAAATTTGACTTGATAAAGCAGCTGAAAAAGCCAGCCAAACAAGATCAAGGCATAGCGATATCTGAATACTCCCTGACAAATATGAACTGAAAAGACCTATCAGAGACATGGATTATGATTAGATAGTTCGATTCCTTACCTACACTGCTCTCAATATAATGTCATTTTCCTGAGGTGCCCAACTATGATCCAACCCTCATCTTTGAAAGATTGTTTGGTAATGGAAGAAGTAAACAAGAAGGAGAACAACACTGAGTCACCCACAGTACTTGCCAAAATGCCATGTAATTTGAATCAAGATGAGGGAATATACACTTCAGGCAGCCCCATACATATATCATCTTAGATAGATCTTGGGCCCCAAGTCAATCTACCTAACTGGTGTCAAATCCCCTTGCCTGCCCAGCACTTTGGGCATCCCCAAGGGGCTGGGAAGGCCCAGTGGTCATGCCCACCAAGGACCCCTGGCACCATGGGGGAATGCACTACTACTTGGGCCTCCCACAATTTTGGCCATGCCCATTAGGTGCGGAACTGCCCAACAGGTTGGCCATGTCCATTAGGTGTGGAACTGCCCAACAGACTGGCCATGCCCATTGGGTGTGGGACTGCCCAGCAGGTTGGTCATGCCCATACTGCTCATTAAATTGGCCATGCCCATTGTGTGTGGGACTGCCCAACTGGTTGGCCATGCCCACACTGCTCAGCAAGTTGGCCATGCCCATCCATTCTTATGCTGATTTCACTTGTTTCTTCAATGCTAGTGTTCCAATGTCTATGTGGTGTACATAGGACATATGAATCCAAAATGTAGCCATGTTTTGCATATATACTATGCAGGTGTAGATGTAGATGTATATGTAGGTGTAATAAAATCTATGAATTAGAAATTGTAGCCATGTTAATGTATATAGGTATACATGTAGGTATAATAGTACATATAAATCAAATAATGTGCCTATGTTTGGCCCTTGTGCATGACAATGCCAATCTTGAACCCTTCTTGACAAACTTAATGATACCCACTACAACGACACTTGGTACTCAGTCAATTTTGGTGCTTTGAGCCACAATGATTGACTTACATTTACAATGATGAGTGACCTTTCAATCATCATCAGTTAATTCTGATGAGAAACTTGATTATGATCAGCTGGTTGATCCTGATCAAAATTCAATCAAAAATAACTTAATCCATAAATGAGATCTTCAAACAAAAATGCATTAAGAACTAATATATATGTATATGGTTTCTATTGCTGGTGGTCTACATGTCCATGTCTATCTCATCTACAGTATCTATTTGAAGGGCATCCAAACATTTGAGTATGCCTGCATCTACCTCATTCACTTCCTCTTCCTCATCCATTGTTTCTTTGTCTGCCAGATCCCCAAGATTCTCACTGTATAATTCCGCTTTTTGTTTAAGTAGAGCTTCCTCTGAAGGTCCCCAAGGCGCTAGAGAAGGATCTGGTGGTAAGACTGCCAGAGCCTGGTCCCACATTACACAAAGGCAAGTTAGTTCCCATTGGTGTTCTTCAAGTTGGAAATGGACACCCTTGTTCCCTGTCAGTCAGCTATAAGTACCAATGCACCGTAATTATGAAACAAAGAATACATACCTGGTCCCTGGGCTACTGAACCCATCATATATTCCACAACTCGCCACTCCTCAGACATCCACTGTCGAAGTGCTCGCTGCTCGTAGCGCAAGCGCTCAAGCTCCTTGTCACATCTATCTTGCACCAAGATACCCTGTATACCCTTCCTTACAGCACCATTGCATAGCCACAATGGTGGTCATTCAAGATCAGTGGTTTCATCTAAACCCACATTCTGCCAGATTTCATTGTCGACATTAAGGTTGAAGAGGTCTTTCATCAGAATGGGGCATGGTGCCAAAGCGTTTTGAGGCGCTTGCTTCTTCTGTATGGCTTCAATGACTTTGGCACAAAGCGCATTATACTTTCTTGCAAGACTCTGAATACCAGGGTCTCATCATTTGATTGTATCCTCAGTATGTTCATGTAATTTACGCTCTATCACCAAATCAGTAAAGAGCAAAAAGAAGGGACTCGCATTTTTGACATAACACTGAATTGCTGGCACCTGAATGTCCATTCAATTTGGTCATATTCAAATTTACAGGCAATGAGCTTTTCATGCAAATGAATCATCAATGCTAGGAGATTCATGCGCAGGGTGAGGAATGGGTCAGTGGCCAATTTTCAGTAGTCCTTGTGGCCTTTGGCTCCTAATATTTGCTCCAGTTTCTGGAGCACCTCCTTGGTTTTGGCTAACTTTCCACTCACTTTCTCAAGTTCCGCTTCATCTTCTGCAACTTCGTATTTGGCCAATGTCAGATTTGCAAGCTTCTCTTGTAGCACTACAGCCTGGTCATGAAGAGTGTCCTGAGACCTTCTAAGGTTCACAGTGTTCTTGACAGCTTTGCTTCCGGCTTGTTTCAATTGCCCTAATATAAATTCTTCAGTCCAAAGGAAACCCTTTAAAATTTGGGCCCTCACATGGAAGGGGTCAGGTCTGTACTTTGCACTGCTTCTCCCACTCCAGTCATAGAGAAGATGCAGCTTGACCAGACACCCAAACATCCTTTTCTGCCTCCAGATGTTTTTCGAGGGCATGAGACCATTGTCTCGCTATCCATTTCCCCAAACCTTGCAGACTTTCTCAATCCGAGAACTGTATTTGATGATCCAAAGTGTTGATCTGAGTGTTATACTGTGACAAATATATCAAAATCTTGGTCAGATTTGTGAGTAGGCAAAGAAAGCATGAGCAACTTACCCCACACACTTGCAGATACGGGATGAGTCAGCTCAGAGAGTGCCACAGCCTTTCACACCCCTCACCATCCGTCAAACCAAACCCTATCAACTTCCTAGGGTGATACACACATTGACATGCCCAACTGCACCTGTAAGCATGAAAGACTGAGATAGCAAATGCTATATGGTTGAGATATTCCTTCAAGAATCCCCATTTGATACAACTTCAATTCAGAGTACATGCAACATCATACAAAAGTCCGATTCTGTAACAAGCCAGAAGATGTTCCAAAAGAGTTTCAATGAGAGCGAACGTGTAGTGCTGGCATTCACCTGGGGATGTCATATTGATCAGCCACAGAACTCAATTGTGTCAGCATAAAAGGCCCATGACCACTGTACAGTCAAAGAACTTGGTGCTGGCTTTTTCTTGGGCTCTGTCAGCAGCTGTGAAACTTCTTTTGCACCCATCGAGGACTGAGTTTGGAACTTTGAGCAGGCCTTTGAAGCTGTCAACACTTTGACATCTGATTTTGCCTCATTTTTGCTATGATCTGGTCAGACTTGAGCTACAAATTCTTCCCATCTTCATGCTTCTGATTCTGGGATGAATACTGTGTCTGGATGGTCTCAAGGTGGATCTTGGGTTTTCTACCTGTTGTGCTTCTGTGTGAAGCAGGCGTCAATGCAAACCAGGACATCAAAACTGAAGAAGGTCATCAGCTTCAGCTATACCTTTATTGATTCTAGTTGACACTTACGCATTGTCAGGGTCCCGCTGACCACTGAAACACAGCAGACATTAGCTTCGGAGGTACTCACTAGGTCTTGAAAGTGGTACTTTGCTCTTGGTATCTGTGCAGCAATGTTTCCAGTCCTCATCCTCCTCGTTCGGTAGAGGTGCAAGTTGAGAAGGAGGAGATGATGATGGTAGAGGCAAAGGTGGAGGCAGAGGAGGGGAAGTGGGTAGAGAGAAAGGCAGTAAAGACAAACACAGAGCATCTTCAGCGGGCACAAAATTCTCCTGAACCTCATCATCCGTCACATTATTCGATTTGTCTCCCACAAGAGAGGCCTCATGGTGCAATAAAGACCCTCAAGATGCATGTAAATTGGTATCAATGAATTTTTTTAATTCTTCCTGCAGCATGTTGTACTATTGTAAGGCACTGGAAAATCTGCGTCGCAGAGGATCCTAGAAAAATGTCAGAGTATTGAACAAAGACCATCAATGCTAACTGACTTTGCCCATCAGGTGATACCCTTGTTTTTGCAAGAACTGTTCAAGCGCACCACACCACGCAGTGTTGTTAGGTGAAATTCGCAGGAAGAGCATGGTAACAAACTCCAGCACTTGCATCTCAACTGCAAGGCTCAGATCTATAGGTGCACAAGGGAACAAGCCTCTTGCTACCAACTGATCCATGATGGGGCAACATGTGCATGTCACCAGAGCAATTTGTTTGATCTCTACATGCACTCTGTTTAGATAAATATTGGCTAAAAGTGTTAGGACCTTCTCTTTATTAGGATGATTCCTCAGAAGAGTCGTAATTGAAAGGGTATTAAGCTGTGGCCAAGATAGATTATGCACAGGGAGGGCGCTATGTACAAAGTCTGTATGGTTTTGAAGTTATAAATGATAGGACTCGTCCTAGGGCGTCGCCTGGATTTGCAGTTATTCTGTATAACTGGCGAGACAGTCGAGTCAGTATTAGACATTATAATACCGATGTAACTTGTAGGATTAGTGACTCGGTACCAATAGTTCCTACAAGTTGGAATATTTGAGACAACGGCTACAAATAGGTCTCATCAATTGATTTGACAAGGAAGGATCTTACTAAGGACTGGTGGCTCATTGCCAACAGGGTTTGCATCCCTTGGTGCTAGGCAGAAACATTCTATCGCAACGGGAAAGACATCAATTTACAGAACAAGGAACAGAAAACTAGACAAAAAACATGACAAGATCAAAGTAAAGGTAATAACACCATCAGTGTGAGAAGTCAATAGTCCAGGCTTAAATAGGTAAATTGGGTGTCATTGATATGATGTAAGCATGAGTAATAAGGAGTCAGATGCACGAGAGGACTTAGTATGCGTATCATGGGGAGGGTGTTTTGTGTCACAAGATACATACTTGGAAAGAAAAATGTGAAGACTAGATGTGCCGAATGGGGAAACATGTGTCAAAAGGGGTACCGTTGAGAAGAGTGAAGAAAACTGCCTAGGGCATAACATTACCCCCCCTAGGTCCTTGAGCCCTCAAAAGGACGCATTGCGACGCATCAGCGACTTGGTGTCGTGACATTCTGGACCCAGATAAGGTTCAGATCTGCTGGTCAAGGCATTGGTTTTTCCTCGATTGCCTTTATATAAGGCTTCCAACCCTGGATTTTTTCTAAGTCCATTCTTTCTTCTCAACCATCATGTTGTCCCCCCATTCTGTCTCCCAACCCAGGCTGGTCTTTAAACTTCCTCCCTATATGACACCTACAGCTTCATCCTTGCGGTCTCAGGTAGCCTTGGACACCCATTCTACTGGGTTAATTCCATTGTTCAACTGCCTCGTCCACCTTCCTTCTGATGCGAAGAAGAAATGCCACCTGGCTTTTGCAAGTAGCGCAGGACTTTCGTATCCATCCCTTCCCGTCGACTCCATATCCCCATTCTCTTTGCCAGACACTTTACAGACTATCTATGATGATGCATATCTTGGCAATGCAAGTCCCGAGTCTTTGACATCGTCTGACTTGTTGGAGTGGCAAATAATCTTCCAGGGTTTCTCACCATGCGAGTACTGCAAGTCGCATGGTTTGTCAGAGTCATGCCACATTCATCCTGATTCCATATTCTGCGCTACGTGTGAACACAACTATCCATTGGCAAAGAAGTCATGCTCCTTCAAGAACGTTTTCTGACTTCTCCAATTTCATATCCTCGCAAAGCTTCCTATCGTTGTCGCTCACCATATCGTAGAGGAGAAGGCTTCATATATTATTTGTCCCATGGAGTGGAGGACTCTGGTAGAGTCCTTATCTCGAATCAGTTATTACCAGGAGCATCCGGAGGAGTTGGGTTTAGAGACACCAAATCAGAAACAGGCCAGTAAGTCTCAATCATTTATGCTCCCTCTTCCATCTAATTATTAGTAGTGGTATCCTCTAAAGCCTTTAAGAGGAGTCAAAAGCGAAGACAAGTTGCCAAGTCTCCCAGTCCAGTCCCACCCTCCTCTCATCAGCCTCCTATGCATGAGTCGCCAGACGCAGATGTCATGGAGTTGGCTTACCCTCCCCCTTCCCCGCTGAATCAACTTTCCACTTCCGTTTTCCAGCCTGCGTCCCCTTCCATGCCTATTGACTCAGACCCTCGTGTGTTCTGGGACTTGTCTGGACTTAAAGTTTGGTTTTTTAACAAGATTGTGGATGTTTCCTTGAAGGTGGTAGATCAGTCTTGTCACGAGGCCGGTCCATCTCATTTCTTTCTTTGCTAGCTTCCTCTAATCGGTTCCCCCTTAGCTTTGCAAAAGGTGTTTGAAAGGATGGAGTCCCACATGGCTTCCTTACTCGCTGGTCCTGGGAAGATTTTGACTGAGATGGACCTTTGGCACATAGTCAATATTGTGGTAGCCCAAGCATTCACTACAATTGATGAACAATTGGTACATGACGCCATCCTCTTTTTTCATTTCCTCCTTCTGATTTCTCCGTTATTCCATTTCTCTCTCTGTAGCACAAGTATCCCAACCTTCTACCCTCTCACGATGACCATGCAACTATCTCGTCTCTTTCCCACACCTTAATGGCATTACTTAGCAACTTGACTCATATTATCGACGATCAGCAAGGGAAGCTTATCAAGGCGTATTGGGACATTGCAGGTTTGAAGGATTTGGTGAAGGAGCTTCAAGAGAGGTTAGCTGCAGAAGGTGGACGGGTCCAATCTGCAGAGGAGGAACTGGGACAACTCCGGAAGTTTGTTATGGAGTACATGGCGTTATCAGCTCAGTCGGTGAGTTTCCTTTTCTTTCCTTCTTTCTATTATTCCATACTGACTGACATGGTTCCTAGGAACTTAGTAACCTTCATCATCAATTTGAGGAGCAAGAGCTCAGTCTGGGCTTGTCACAGACTTGTGTCGTTGAGTTAGAGAGGAGGTTGGAGGAGTCAGAAAGGGAAAACAGGGAGCGGGACGAGGAGTTGACTCATCTTTGTCACTTTGTTACTTCAATCCAGGGACAATTCACTGCAGTTTCCCCTAATAAACCTACTTCCTCCTCGTAGAACTTTCCTTCTTGGATATTTTTTAGTTGTACTTGTATTAGTTTTATCTCAATTGGTGTCCCTTCACCAAATAAAGGTCTATTCTTCCTGATCAACCATGGATTCGTGTGCATGAACCTAGGAATGAAAATTTGATCACTGCATGAGGCACAGCGAATCAAGTACATGGGGTGTCATGACTCAGGGCACTGAGCAGGGTTCTGATTACTCTGGGTTCGAGAAGATGTGGAGTGTGAAAGTCTGATACAATATGCAGCGAGAAGAACATGTATCGATGATTTCTTCCTAATCAAGTTAGAGTGGATTTTTCTGCGAGTCAATAAAAAGCCCTTTGTTCAACTCGTATCGACATCCTCTTCTAAAGATCCCCTGATATGTCCTCTGAGTCCTTTGCTAGTCTCAACATCCTATTCGACCGTCTTGTTCACTCTAGTGAGACTGCTGCTGAGGTAGCTTCCGATAGGGAGCATCTTGTAGCACATGCTCGTCAATATTGTCTAGACCTTTGTGAAGCCAATGTCAGGCTCAACGAGGAAAATAATGAGTTATGGGGGTTGCTAGTCAAATCTCGAACAGCTCTCTCGAGACAGCAATATGAGAATTCCATGAGTGGTTTCTGTATGGCCTCTTTTGAAATGAGACCAATCCTCTATCAGATTGACATGGTAGGAGTCAAAACCCTTCACGAGTCAGCGAATAAAGTCATTTGTGAACAGAAAATGATCATTAGAGATCTTCAGGCCTCTCTTTCCAACTCCGACTCGACTCAAGTCGCTGCTGAAGCTATAGTGCAGTGTCAGGAAGAGCAGTTGTCTCAATTCCACCAGATGTCGCAAGACATGCAATGTATTCTGGGGGTAGATCTTTCCCAGATGTCGAATGAGGGAAGTTCTACTGTAGCACCTATGGATGTCTGGCTCGAGACTCCCTCCAACATTCCTCTTGCTCCTGCTGATACTCCTTCAGCACTCAATACTTGGGCTGACAAAATTCCTACTCCTCCCCCTGGAATCCTACCTCGTACCATTGTTGAGGTGGATGGTGAGTCTCCTGTTGTCATTTTCTTCTCCGGGCATACCCATGAGTACTTTGTTCAAGTCAACGACACTCCTTTGACCTATGCTCTCATTGAGAAGTCTGAAGAGGAGCTTGCAAAACCTGAACTTCATATGTCTCTAGGAATGCAGGATATTTGCGAGAAGATGCAGATTGATAGGGCAGAAGATCTCTACAGTTGAGACTTGGAGGAGTTGTTTGGGATATCCAGTGATGAGTATCTCGAGTACCCTGAGTACAACAACTCAATCAATTATTCCAACGAGTCAGTGTGAGTCGAGATCCTTCACAAAACGAGTCTTCTAGCAGTTTTCGGCACAAAATCCTGTACCATAGTCTCCTCGATATACCTATATGCTTCCCGAATTCAAATATGCATCCAAAAATCATTAAAAGTAGGCTTTAAAATTCAAAGAACAGTAAAAATCATAGCAAAACATGAAAATGAAACTGAAATCTTGGAGTACAGCTTTTACCCCCCCTTTAAGGTTGAGGTTTCTATTTTTGTGGATTTTCTTCTTTTCAGCTCGTCGTTTTGAGCGTGTGTCAAAGCTCTCTTTCCTCCTCATCTTGTGTTGCCAGCACTTCCAATTCTTGTAGTAATTCCTGTGGCAGCTTCTGCTTTCTTGGACGAGACATTTCCCATTCTCGAATCAGGTCTATGCTTCCTACCATACCTTTCCAAGGAATCCAGGATTCTTTGTCGTATCCTTTCCATTTGATGAGATATTTGATTCCCCTATCAGGTTCTCCTGTTGGGTGACTATCCACTATAGATTTGACTTCATATTCCGGTTCTCCTTTTAGGAATATTGGTGGTGGAGGCAATACAACTTGCTTGAACGGGTCAGAAAAATGTGGCTTTAGTCTGTCGACATGGAAAACATTATGAATTCTCCATAGGTCCCCTGGTAGATCAAGTCTATATGCATGGGATCCTATTTTTTTGAGAATCGCATAAGGACCTGTCCATTTATGATCCAATTTTTTCATAGGTCTTCTTGTTCAAATATTCGACATCTCGAGCCAGACTTGGTCTCCTTTTTTCCAATTTGGCGTGTCTGCACAGTGTTTGTTGAACTGTGTTGCAGCTGTCTCGTTAGCTTCCAATATGCGCTGTTTTAGATACTTTTGTAGATCCTTTAATTCAGCAGCATACTGGTTAGCTTCCGAGTTGTTTATGTTGGCGAGATTGATAGAGAGTTTCGGATGGTACCCTTTGTTTGCAAAAAATGGGGATACTCCTGTAGTAAAATGAGGCGTGTTGTTATATATGAATTCCGCTATAGGCAATAGGGCATCCCAGTCGTCTTGATCATATGAACTGTAGATTCTGAGATAGCCTTCGAGACTCTGATTCGTCCTTTCAGTCTGACCATCAGTTTGAGGATGGTAGGCTGTTGAGAGTCTCAACTCAATTCCTAAGATCTTGCATAGTTCCTTCCAGAATTTGGATATAAACAAACTTCCTCGATCCGACACGATATCTGTAGGCATTCCATGTTTCGCAAATACATGAGTGAGGAATAATTTTGCGAAGTCTTTTGCAGTGTCGGTGGTATGGCATGGGATGTAAATGGCCTGTTTTGTGAGTCAATCTACTACCACTAGTATTGCATTGAATTTGTCCTTTCCAGTTTTCAGAAGCTGGACAATGTGATCCATCGATAGAGAACTCCAGGGTCTTTGTCCTATTGGAAGTGGCTTTAGGTTCCCGTATCGCAAAGCTCTTCTAGCCTTGGCCCTCATACAAGGGTGGCAGCTTTGTATGTACCGGTGTATATCATTGCTACTTCCTTTCCAGAAGAAGATTTGATTGAGAATTTTCTTCATCTTCTTCTCCCCTGGGTGTCCTCTAAGTGGGTGATCATGGTAGGCAGCTAACATGTCTCGACATAAGCCTTTATCATCCAGAACATATATTCAACCCTTCCATTTTAGTAGACCTTTTTCAAATACCATGTCTTTGGCTTTTCCGGCCTTGATTTGGGCTATTGCATCTCGCATGAATTTGTCCTGCTTCGCATCTCAAATTTTTGCAATAAGCAGGTCTTCATTTAGCAGTAGAGATGCATTCAGCCTTTCTGGAGGGATCAAAATCTGTTCTCTTCCAGCCCTAGCCGAGTCTTGATCTACACCCTTCTTTGGGTATACATCGGCGCATCTCATCAAAGCATCTGGTTTTGCTCCTAGAGTCCCTGGACAATAGTTGATTCAAAAGTCGAATCCTGATAGTGCTTCTGACCACCTGGCTTGTCTCGCCGACAGTTGTTTTGTCGTTGTAAACCATTGTAGGTTGTTGTGGTCAGAATACACCTGGATTTGGAATCTCGAACCGTCACAGTAAGCCCTCCACATCTTAAAGCATTCTACAATGGCAAGCAGTTCTTTGTCGTAGATATTGTAGTTGATTTCTGCTTGTATCATTGATCTCGTATGATATGTGATAGGGTGAATTTCTCCTGTTGCAGGGTCTAGTTGCAAGAGAATTCTAGCTATTGCCCAGTCTGATGTGTCACATTCTAGAATGATAGGGAGGTCTGGGTCGAAGTGTCGCAGGATAGGGGCATGTGTAAATGCCTCTTTTAGTAAGTTGAAACACCTTTGACATGACTCGTCCCAGTTCCAAGCCATATTTTTTCGTAGTAGGGATGTTAAGGATTTTGTAATCCCACTATAATTGTCAATGAACCTACAATAAAAATTGGCAAATCCCAAGAATGATTGCAGTTCTTTCATGTTTTGAGGAGCTGGCCACAATGTAATTGCTTCAACCTTCGAGGGATCCATTGAGACACCTGCAGGACTAATAATTACTCCCAAATATTCGACAGTATCCATGTCAAAACTGCATTTCTCAGGTTTCGTGTGTAGATGATTGTCTCGCAGTCATTGCAATACCTTCCTGACCTGTTCCTCATGGGTTTTCTTGTCATCGGAATAGATTAGGATGTCGTCTAGGTAAATTACGATGCATACATCCAGTAAATCATGAAAAATGTTGTTCATGAAAAATTGGAAAGCCAAAGGAGCATTTGTTAACCCAAAAGGCATTACTAGCATTTTGTACAATCCGTGTTGTGTTCGAAATGCAGTTTTCCACTTGTGCCCTTCTGCAATATGCACATTATTGTATCCAGCTCTAAGGTCGAGTTTCGTGAAATATTTTGCCTTTCGGAGTTGATCGACTAGAGGGCCTATCAGAGGTAAGGGGTATCGATTCTTCCTTGTTATATTGTTTAAGGCCCTATAGTCGACACAAAGTCATAGGCTTCCATCCTTCTTTTTTACAAACAAAACTGGTGCTCCTGCAGGTGAATTAGAAGCACGAATAAATCCCTTACCAAGCATATCATCAATATAGTCCTTTAGGGCTTTTAGCTCTGTTTCGGACATGTTATAGAGCTTCCCAAAGGGAGGAGCTGAATCTCCTTCTGTCTCAATTTTCAAGTTGTATGGACGATGTGGGGGTAGCTCCTTAGCTTCACCAGGAGAAAAGATGTCTAGATAGTCCCTGTATCTTTCTGGAATATGCCTCAATAGCTCTTCCTCTTCTTTTCAAGATGTTTCAACTGTTCCTGATGGTTCCCCTGTAGGCTTTGAAGGTTCCAAACTGCCTCAAATTACCTCAGGCGAGTCGCAAGTACTCTCTCTGGGAGTCTTCAACTTGTCTGAATCTGGCGAGACAATACTGATATGGAGGAAATAGGCAGGAGTTCCATCCCTGATAATGGAATCCATAGCAGCTGCACTGATGAAGCTAACAGGCTTGCCAGGAAGGTTGGGACCTAGTCTCCTTTCCACCTTTTCTGGTTTCCTATTTTTTATTCCCCTTCTAGTATGTTTTTTCTTCTGCTGCAGAGCTGGGTTTTTTGAGATGTTCACTATTTTTTGGAGTAGTGGACTTGTGGTTGGATCTTCATTCAGTTTTCCTACCCTCTTGTATATCCATCTCCTCTTTTGTTGATAGGCTGGTAGCTTCAATGAACATTTTTCGATTTGTTCAGTCCAAGCTTGTAGAGCCACCTGAGAATATCTGTGCCCATTGCTTCCTATATTGTATTTTCTTCTCCAATCCTCCAAATCCTGACCATATTCCATAGACCAGTCAGCCATTGCCAGCCAATTATTCATTTCCCAAGTCGTCGAGTCATTTCCACTATCAAAATCTTCTTCTTCTGCATAGTTTGTATTGACATTCTCTGGTGAGTCGGGAGATACCGTGTCTCGTAACCCATCTCGAGATAGGGAAGCTTGATTAATTGAGTCCACAAGAGAGGCAGAGATCCGCTCTTTCCCTTGAAATGTAAGAGTCAAGTCTCTCCAATCAATTTCTGGATTGAACTCTTTAAGCCAAGGAAGTCCTAAAACAACAGGTGCTGTGGGGTGTAATTGGGTGATTAAAAATTCGACGGTTTGTATCAAGCCGTCTGCAAAACTTATTGTATCTTTGAAAGTCCTTGTGATATCTCCAGCTGAGGTGGGTTGACCATCAAACAATTTGAGAGGAATTGGTATTTCTAATTCAGTGATGTTTTGTGGAAATTTCTCTGCCAATTGTTTGTTGATGAATGAATGTGTCGCGCCAGAGTCAATTAAAGTGTTATAGGCATCATTTTCTGAGTCTGAGAAAGGGAAACGAGTCAAGATGAGAAAGGAATTATTAGATCGAGAAGATAGACGAGCTGGGGATAATTTTTCTATGACTGCCCCACGACAAATTACTTGAGCAGTGTCTTCGGGACTCCAGACTGCTCTCATTGTTTCTCTGGAATCCGCTCCACTTTTCCCATGTCATTTTCTATCTCAATATTCCAAATTCCATCATTGGCTGGGTCTCCGTCCAATGTGAACATAGCAGCCCTCAACTGGTCACTTCATTGACTTGTCGAGTTAGGCGTACTATTTTTTGGAGGATCCCAATTTTCAGGATTCTTGCAATCCTTTCCAATGTGATCCATCCTGCCACAATTATAGCAGAGACCTAACTTTCGTCGTCGACGAAACTCCTCTACTTGCTCCGGGGTCCTAGCAGCTCAAACGGCGTGTAGGAATTCTTCATCCCCTGAGTTTGTCAAAATCAAACTATCCCCAGAATGCATCTCGTTCCCTTCCTTATTGTCAACCTGACTCGAAAGGTTCACGTTGCCTTCATATTGTCCATATACTGTATTACTATTGTCCAAATTTACATTATTGTCCCATGCTGCAGCTCCTCTTTGTCGATTATTCCAGTTACCTTGTGGCCTACCCTGTGGAGCTCCTTGTCTCGGATTCATTTGCAAGATGTTTGCGGGAGCCATTGGATTGTAGTAACTGAAATTCACATTTCCACCTCTAGAATGTGCCGCATTTGTAGCCTGAATCGAGTTGTCCAGTTCCTGGAATCGTTGAACCCATTGTGGATAGGTTTGTGGGGGATTCGTCTGAGCAGCTACCGTGACGTCGAGACTCCTAGTAACTGCGCCTCGCAGCATAGCGACTAGAGCCATGTCATTGTATCCCGTCTTGAAGGCATACTCCTGGAACTGAATAATGAAAGTAGTAAATGCTTCATTATCCATTTGCTTAATCCAACCCAATTTAACCTGTGCGTCTCGAGCAGGATCAAAAAGTCCAAAGTACAAGGTGAATTCCATGACAAAACCAGGCCAGCTTAGGAGAGGAGGTACTACCATTCCTGCATCTGCTTGTCGAAGTAGGTTGTCATAGTGTGTCGCAGCTGCACCAGTGAGATACAAGACAGCAAATCCAATTTTATCTCTGAGTTGTTCTCGTATATTGTTGGTTTCGCAGTGAAGGTCCTACGGATTTGCGAAAGGAATGGTTCCCACTTCCACCTATCTGTACCATCAAAAGGATCTGGCTTTTTGATATCGATTTTAGCCTCCTTGTTGAGTTGATCCTTTCGTTGGTCAAATTCCAGAAGCTGTGTCGCATCTTGTCCGGCTGGTCCCTGTTCACCCCTTTCTCCACAAGGTCCCCTAACTGCAACCCACCCATTTGCAGGGTGCCAATATGCATCAGGGTTGGAACCCCAATCATCTGGATCATCTGGAGGTCTGCCAGGTCCACCAGGTCTTCCAGGTCCACCAGGTCCACCCCCCCCAGGTCCTCTATTACCACTTCCATTACCAGAACAATCACTCTCTGGCTGACTTACTGCATATGTAGTTCCATAAGGAGGGCATCCTCCTGGTGGTCCTCCCCCAGCTCCAGCTACAGTATATCCCCTATACGTCTCGTCTTGAGTCAGGTAGATGTATGTCATATTATCCACCACAGGTATGTTCCTCCTAGTGGTGTCTTCCCAAATTGTTCTGACAGTAGGAGGACTAAGTGGCTGCATCTCATGTTGAATTGCATTTCAAGACATGACAGGGATTGAGCCAACATTTTCTCCAACTGGGTGTGTATACTGCCTAGGAGCTGCTGTAAACACTGGAGGAGTAGGGATCCTAATTTCCTGTTTATTTTCTATTATAACAGGAGGTTGAACTGATATCTGCTGAGGCAGATGTGGAGGCTGAGATAGCCCTTCTCTTGGAACTTGTTGATGAGGCGAGCCGCATCTCGTCTCGTGAGCAAAGGGATTCGAAACCTTTTGGTAGCCCTTGATGTCTCATAAGGGAGTAAATTCCCTTTTTTCCAGAGGAGGCATACCAGGAATATGCATTTTGAGAGCTGAGGGACAAAGCTGCTCCTCAGATAGTAGAAGAGGAGAGTTGTCTCTTACTTTTAGGAAATTGAGTCCATGATTCCCAAAAATGTCTTCCCCTTGTTTTGGAGGTGCATACGTCATGTTCCATGGTTTTACCTGATGTTTCTCCAATGAAATCATGGGACCTGGATCAGAATAATGAGACGAGAAAGGAATTCCCGGTCCTATTGTCTCCAGTTTATTCTCCATGGCTCAAACGTTCCACGTGGGGCCTTCAAGGCTACCCATTCCACGATATGAGTCAGGAGTTTCCCTTCTATGGTAGGATCTTCCTCCTTCTTGATGTCCTAGATGCAACGGCCATGTGTCTCATCCTATATTGGGTTCCGACACAGTTTGGCCTGGTGCCTGTCCCTGAGCTCTAGACTCTCTGTCGAGTCGAGCCTGAGATATTCTGAATTGTTCCCTAGCTGCCCATTTTTCAAGTCGAAGTGCAGCATCCAAAGGAATTTCACTATTCATACGCACCTTAGAAGAACCTACCTGTGATTGACTAATTTGTGGAGAGAAAATCTCCTTCTTTGTTTGAGTTTCTAGACCCTTTGTCTGCTTCATCGGGTATAGAGGAGTAGGTTCTTCGATAGGAGTATCGGAATGGGCCCTCATTACCCAAGTTCCTCCTACATCGCCATGAATTCTGCGCTTGTATTCTTTTGCCAAGCTAATGTCTTCGTCTTGTGGATGGACTAGACTCATTAACATGTCACTAGCATTTTGAAGTGCTAGGCATCTGGCCATCCGTTTCAAAAAGAAACCATTTTCTTTGACCTGCCGAGATTTTCCTGTGGAAGGTTTGAAGTCCCATCTACCCTCCTTCGTTTCAACTCAATGTTTGCCTTGTTCTTCAGGCACCACTAGAAGCCTAGGATCCAACTGTTCTTGCAGCAGACGTCTCGACTCCTCTAGGTTCTCGTAACTTGGTGTTTCAAGAATCTGGTGAGAATGCCAATATTCTCTAGCTTCTTGGGCTATCCTTTGCTGATCACAAAACTGACTCGTATAGCTATATCCGCCAGTCAGATTGCCAGCTCTTGTCACTCTCTCATTTTCCTGTTTATCCAGCAAGGATATTGTAGGGGAATTCAACTTCTTTCATGTCTTGTTATTGATATTGTCTTGTAGAGGTAAGTCAATACAAGATTTCCTAATCGATTCGAGTTGGTTAAGTGTGGCCTTGTTAACCATTTCCATCTGTTCTGGATCCATAAGCAATTGTGCCAACCAAAGAGCTCCTTTGTATTCTTCCTTCATTTGGAGCAATTTATTGTTAAGACCATCATGCATATTTAATGGAGATTGCATTAATAATTTTCGAAAGAAGGTTGCCAGTACCCAGAAGTTTCCTTTCGCGTCCCGTCATCAATTGAATATAATATTGCATTGCTTTCGTTAATTCAAAACGCGTGCATTGATTTAATTGAAGTAAATCAACCAATTGATGAGTGATTTCCATTGACAGAATGACTTGCACGTTTGAATAAGGAGGGGACATCAAGGAACTTTTGCGGTTCCACCCTTGAGTCTCCCTTGCAAAGTCATTCGATGAGACGGGAGCAGGTAATGGACTGTTATGCTCCAACAACGAAACGGTTCTGCAACTGATATCTGGAATTGGACTAAGAAGTCCTTGAACCTGTGTCGAGACACCTCCTACTATCAGTGTGGAAGGTTTCAAGACAAAAGGGGATCTAGGACCTCTAGGAGATCTTCTGCCTGACGGGTGCCTAGGATGATCCATTAGAAGTTCTGATTGTTGAGCCGCAAATCTCGATTCTTCAGGGATCGGGGTAATGGGAAGTGCGCATCTTCTTCGATCAGATGGTGACACATCCTCATGTCGCAACCCAATAGAAGTGTACCTTCTTGACGGCATGGAAGTCGGAACATCTAGAATGTCCTCGTGTTTGAGACGTGATGGTGTCCAAAACATTCATGGGGTACCCATTCCCACACTTATGCCTTGAGGTTGTTCTGGAGAACGAGTTAACTCCGCCAATTGAATAGTAGTATCCTCCCTTCCTTTTTCAGGAGTAATCGGGGCACTTTGAGAAAGCCTCAAGGCAAGCCTCGAGTCAGCTCTAGCAGCCATATGATGTGGCTGGCCTCTCTGGAAACGTGTCGAAACATACGGCGTTTCTCCCAGGTGACCAGGGGCATGAGGTGAGTCCCTTTCAATTGGGTTTTTGGGGTCAAATGGGTCATTTTCGAGTCGTTCAAAAATTTCCCCCAGATCCCTAGTGGGTGCAGAAGTTACTGACCGGGTGTCGAAACCAGAGCCTTCGCATCTCTCATCTTGTCTTCAGTACCTAATTGAGTGTTCCTCATTCTGCCTTCTAATCTCTTGGCTGCGCCTTTCTTGTTCACTAACAAACGGTTTCGATGGCTTCCCTGACATCTCGGTGACAGTGGATGCTGTTATTTTGTTAGGACCTTCACTTTATTAGGATGATTCCTCAGAAGAGTTGTAATTGAAAGGGTATTAAGCTGTGGCTGAGATAGATTATGCACAGGGAGGGCACTACATATGAAGTCTGTACGGTTTTGAAGTTATAAATGATAGGACTCATCCTAGGGCGTCGCCTGGATTCGCAGTTATTCCGTATAACTGGCAAGACAGTCGAGTCAGTATTAGATGTTATAATACCAATGTAACTTGTAGGATTAGTGACTCGGTACCAATAGTTCCTACAAGTCAGAATATTCGAGACAACGGCTACAAATAGATCTTGTCAATTGATTTGATGAGGAAGGATCTTACTAAGGACTGGTGGCTCATTGCCAACAGGGTTTACATCGCTCAGTGCTAGGCAGAAATGTTCTATTGCAATGGGAAAGACGTCAATTTACAGAATGAGGAACAGAAAACTAGACAAAAAACATGACAAGATCAAAGTAAAGGTAATAACACCATCAGTGTGAGAAGTCAATAGTCCAGGCTTAAATAGGTAAATCGGGTGTCGTTGATATGATGTAAGCATGAGTAATAAGGAGTCAGATGCACGAGAGGACTTAGTACGCATATCGTGGGGAGGGTGTTTTGTGTCATGAGATACATACTTGGAAAGAAAAATGTGAAGACTAGACATGCCGAATGGGGAAATGCATGTCGAAAGGGGTACCATTGAGAAGAGCGAAGAAAACTGCCTAGGGCATAACAAAAAGCAGCTTAACATGTACTGTAGAACCGCACAACAATGATTGATCTCATTGCAACCACGCCCATGCAAGTGCAAGCGCTATGGCTCACTACTGGCTCATCCCAAAGATTGTTTGTTTTGGCAAGGATCTTCATGTATGGCCTGAGAATATGAGGAATGATCTCCGTTCACCAATGCTGAGCCTGGGCAAACTGTTTACACATATGGATCGATAATTCAGGTTCAACTGGAGGTAATGTTGGTATGTCAGTATGATCATCATGACAGGGAAGCAGCTGAGGTTGAGAGGTGTCCCCAGTGGGGTGCAGATGAGGATAGAGTAATGCAGGACGCTCCCAAAGACCCACTTGAAAGCACAGTCAAGGTATGTCATGGCATTGCGCAAAAGTCTGGCCATTGCCAAGCATGAGCGTAGTGTGTGTTGTAGAGGAAGTTGCTGGAGAGAATGAGGAGTCAGGCTGAGATTCAGTTTGCTGTTCACATTGAATCCTGGCCTGCGAGAGCTTTTGGCATTTATTTTTGGGTATTCGGGAAGGCATCATTCAAGATGGATTGGATGGCCAATGATCGGAGCAGGTAAAATTGCAGTCTGCCATAGTTTAACATCATTGTGGACAATTTAAATCAAGCAAGCAGCAATTAATAAAAAAACAACCAAATCAATTCTATTGTCCCAGATTTGGTAATGTCAAAGCTATTGTAACCTGGCTATTTTTGGAAACTAAACTTCGCCAGCCACAATCATATAGACTAATAGTCAATACAATGGATACCGTAGGTCGCATTCAATTATAGCTCATATGACTACACAAATTGAATGGAATCACAACAACAATAGTCCTTTTGGGTGAAGACAGAAAATGGGAAAGAGTGACTATCACAACCTAATCCATGTGCGCTACAATATTATCTATTTGATCTCTTTCAAGAATGATTTCTCTGGTGTACTGTAAAAATCCTGTCACTCCTCATCCCACTTAATAAGCCTTTCCCAATCTCATCCATGTCCTCCTCAAAGATGGCTTGTCAAATATCCTCCAGTGTCCAAGCTCTAACTGGAAAGCGAAGTTGATATGGGATAGTTAAGGAGCAAGATTCTAGAGTGTTATCAATTAGAGCACACAGAACCGCAAGGAAGTGGATATTCATAAGGTGGCAGGCTTGGGCATCTTTGATTTCAAGAAAAAGGGCCACTCCGAGAATAGTTTGAGTACCATGTCCAGAACAGTGAAGCATTCTGGCATAGTCCTTCACCTCCTGCTCCCATCTCTCATAACACTTTCATGTCAAATGACTGTCCATCTCCCAAGCAAGCGGGATGATTCTTTGAGCGTAATGCATGAGGACCTGAGGGTCTGACCTATCCCACTGCACCACCTGGACTTCATTCACAAGGGATGAAGTGTGGAGGACAGGAGGAGTATAGGCCATAGTACATTCCTTGGAGATTATCAGTGTAACAGCAAGGCACATCTGAAGAGACACTGATAAGCTCATACAGGCATGCAGACAAGGACTATAAGTACTCACAGTCACTTGGCAACTGCATGTAGCAGTGTTCGGAGTAGAATTCAAGACCATCCGATGAGCACGAGTGGATTGTTCAGAAACCTGAGGTATAATGTGAGCGAGAGAAAGGTGATAATGCAATAATGGAAGACACTCACAGCTTTAGGCATGATTTATGTAATGCAAGGTTGAGAAGTGAAGGAATAATGAGGTACAAAAAATCAAGGGCTCTGACAGTTCACTTATATAGTATGCGAGTGGAGGACAATATGGTAGATACAACCTAGAAAAACTAAATGCCGAGCATGGAATAATGGTAAATAATTTAAACAATTTCAATTTTTTTTTGCAGGGGAGGAGGGGTTGGGCAGAATTAACAAATTGAATGAGGAAACAAAAGGAATTTTGATCTGTGGCAAGCATGCAAGATCCTATGTTTACCTAGTAGACATAACATTCATTTACCTCACTCCAGAGGCAACCATCTTCCTTAGCCACAAGAAAGCCCCTTGCAAGATCTAGCGCGTCTTTCTGAGATTGTAAGTCATAGATGTTCTGAAGAGTCCATGCATCATCCCCAAACCTCCAGGTGTAGTCAGCTAAATCAACTTCTTTGTCATCATCCCACACAGCTCTGAGTTCTGCAATGTAATGAACAGCAGCAAGATGAGTTCCCTGTTGATTGTATCGCCAAAGAAACATAGCGACAGTGTGAGGCGTGAGGTGCAATTCTGGGTGGGGCAGCTTGCCTGTCACAATACAAATTTGTTGTAGCTCCTCGCAAAAGACTTTGAGCATGGTTTGTGTGACTCAGGGCATCCAGTAAGCTGCCTCGTCTCGAACCTGTTGCGCGTACGATACAATATTGGACAAGTAAAGTTCATCAAAAGTTGGCCAAAAAGTGACAATGCTGCAATCAAAAGCTAGGAGATTCCCCCAGCCAATGTTTGAGGGCAGCAGTGTCGATAACGGTTCAGCCAGCATTGGCTGTAAAAGTGACTAACAACAACCTCAATTGAACTCAGAGAATTAGAAAAAAAGGTGACATACCTTGATAAGAGAAATGAATTCTTTGCATGACATGGTGTAGACACAACAGAGGCGAATGTTTGGATTAGTGAGCTTTGAGTGCAGAAATAAGTAATTTGAACAATAGATTGCTGAATGAGGAAATTGAAGGAAACATGAGTCACGGAAAGGTGATTCCTGGAATATTATTGATGATCCCAATATGTTGATGTTGCTGTGGCAATGCAAAGCCCAGAAATATCAGAATTAAACAGTTGATGAGCCCCGCAGACAATGATGAATGCAATTACATGTTCATGGTTGACGTATTGGTAGATGGTCCAAAATCTCTTAGTTTAATGTCATTGCAGACCACTGCACACCAGTTGTAGATCTAGGGTAGAGCTAGTGATGTAGTCTCTGGTGCATCCCAATCGTAGTTTAAGGTCATTGCGGACCCTGTGAGACTTTCAATTGTCCGCAGTCAAAGCAGCAGTTATCAACTGCCATTTATGGAAAACTACTCACATCTGAATGTATCCTAAATTTTATTCTCATACTAAAACTCACATTTGTACTAAATTTTTGACTCTTTGTAGCATTGATTGCTATGTAGAACACTGTAGCGCATCTCTGAGTGTGGTACATACAGCATACCACCCTCAACATCTCCAATTTCTTTAAACTAATACCTTACAATGTGAGACTTCATACTGCTACAGTCCTTAGCATACAATGTTGATACTGTACTTCCTTTCTTCCAAGCCATCCTACCATTAATTAGCTACTCAGTATGGAGTTGCTGTTACCAATGTCAAGACCACTCTCACAGCATAGAAGTAAACTTACATCTTCTGACTGAGGCATCAGTAATGAATCACTTTCCAGCATGTAATACATTGAAGGAATGTCAATTCTGGGTTGGATAAAATGACAGTATCAATTGGTGTTCACTTTTGAGTGGAAGCCAACAATTTGCAACCTTAAAGAGCATTCATGTATTGGTCAGAATGGTCAGATTTTCAACAAAAATTTGAGCCAAAGAGGACTTACAATAATTCAAGACAAAATCACTGCAAGACCTAGCAAGAGCACTTGTCATTCTTCAGTTGAACAAGTTTGGGCAGTGGTGACAAGCTCTGGGCACTGTACTGGTTGTTACAGCAATGCAGGAATGCAGTAGAGTGATATACGCAATGAAAAGGAAATGATACCAACAGCAATAATGAGTTCATTGAGGCTGGCAGTGACACACTCTGTAGATGGTGGAAGTTAGTGAGGAAGAGGAAAAGCTGTGCAGCAGTGCAGGTGGCTGGGCCTTGGCCCACCCAGCTGGAATCCTTTGTCATCCCAGGTGGAAATTCTGGTTGGGATCGGGATGACAAAGGATTCTAGCTGGGCAGGCCAAGGCCCAGCTGCCTGCGCCACTGCACAGCCTTTCCTCTTCCTCACTAACTTCCATCACTGTTGTATGGTGCACCAGGTAAGTGTCATCCTCATCACTTTGAGTAGTGTAGTGAGTACATAGTAATGAAATAACATGTCCACAGTCTCAAGGACCTTGTAAGTCTTAAGAAATGTAGGGAAACATCCCTAAAAGTGAAAAATACAGAAGGAGACCATGCTTGTCTGCATAACTGTTACCGAGGAGATTGCTAATGCCCTTGACTATTCCAGATTTCATTGTATAAGTGACGATGGCTCACAATCATGCTCAAAATGCAACAGAGGAGGTTCGTAGCTCAATGATTAACTTCAGAAGTTTTTTTTTATTGACATACTACCAATTAGCAGCCAACAAAACATTGAAAGCTAGTCTCTAGGTTCCTAGACATCGAGGCAGGAGAAGCCAATGACGATGAAGAAGAATATCAGTCTGATAACTCCAATCTGCTTGATGGGGAGACTCGAACACCAACCAGCAGCAACAGTACTTTGCCCTTGCAGTTGTCAACTGCCCCAGTCAGAAGAAGCTCTCCATCAGTTTTTTGCAATATATATCATCGGTACAGAGCAGAGTCTCCTTCTCCCCTACCCACTCCTCAACATTCAGCTTCCTTCGAAATCCACCCATCCATCTCCTCGAGGTCACCCTCTCCCAATTTACCACCCATAAATGAGGTTGCCTGGAACACCCTTGTTATGAGTATACGTTTACCATCTGCTCAGGAACCCTCCTCAAGGTTATCTTCTCCTGATTTACCCTCCATCAATGAAGTCTCCCAGAGCACTGTCGCTACGGTTATACCTTCATCATCCAGTGCTGAATGGAATTTCACTGGCACCTCAAGCACTGTTGCACTTTCCCAATCACAAGCACATCAATTCTGCGCAGCTTTTGATTCAGCTCAAGATTCTGAATCTCTCATTGAACTTGATGAGAGGCTGGCTGCTCTGTACAAAGACCTTCATGATCAACTTGATATTCACAATGACCAGCAATTCCTTCCAAACTATCCCATTTTCCATGTACGATGTATGGTACATTTAAAAACCCGCTCTGGATTTTCCACCACTTGCAAATACTGACTTTACTTCAGTTAGGTTGAGAAGCTGCTATTATTCAATGTATTCGATGCAATTTACTTTCACTGGGACTGCAAAGAAATCTGCCCATGAAGGTGACAGACAGACTCAGTGACGATACTGAGTCCAATCAAGATCTTGACTTACTGGGGAGCACGGATGGTTTGGATGACAACAGTGAGTTGGATGAAGACATACATTCGTTAGAGGATAGTGAAGAAGTTGATGAAAAGAAATTCTATATGCCTGTAGATCGACAAACCATTGTCGATGTTTATCCTTCTCAAGTTCTGGGTTTCATTTACCTCCAAGCACCCAACATGAATCCCAGCAATGAGCTATTGGCTACGCACCTGCGGCTTGTTCCTGCGTTCAAGTACAGAAACTGTCCTCAATTCACTTCCTCCCAGGGCAATGCAGTAGAAGGCAGATGTGTCACCATCTGGGATAGACATCACCTTGAACTGCCAATCCATCATTGAATTCCCAACCCAGCTACCAACCCAACAACAATGTGTTCCGCCTATCCTCTGGGCACCTGGGTTCGTATTCGAGAGGGTCTTTTCCATGGTGACATAGGTTGTGTCCAAAAACAGTCATCAGATTCGGAACCTTTGCAGGGTGAGAGTCTGGTAGAGATTGTACCCTGCATTCCCAAGACAAAGCGGATGTTGAAGCACATCAATGGGACCAAGGATATGTGGACCAACAAGTGCAAAACAGCGGCCAAAATTTGATGGCCTTTTGTCACGAAGCAGTTTTCAGCGGAGTGGCTTTCAAGAGCACGGTAATCAGTTTAGGCAGAGTCTGGTCCCAATCGACAGAGTTAATTAAATAGTCTACTGGTACAAGCAGGATACTCACCTGGTCCCAATCGACAGAGAGGTCAAGATAGGGACTCAGGTTACAGGTGGTAGGTATATATACTGTAGTAAGCTGTAAGAGAGACTAATGCTACTGGAGGATAAGACGAGAGACTAATGCTACTGGAAGACAATAGCTCAGTGACAGCTACGAGAATAAAAGGTATGGAGCATGTGGTCATGTGACAGATGCGAGAAGAGAAACAAGGACAGTTCATTAATAAAACAATGACAGTGGGAACGAAATAGAAAAAGACAATGATACCGTGTGGAGTGGAGATAGGGAGGAGTTGTATGTCCAAAAGGTATTGATATGAAAGTTAGTCATAAACGCGGT
>KN834829.1:6475-17743 GCA_000827265.1 Collybiopsis luxurians FD-317 M1
TGTGAGGAGGAAGAGAGATATTAGAGGAACTGGGCACATTGGACATATGAGCTGGATTAGAAAAAGCTCCAGCATCACCCATCTGAGGATTCCTGTTCAAGATTGGATAGTAGGGCATGGGAGTAAAACTTGCAGCACCCAAAGGGATAGCATATGGGGCTGCATATGGGCTAGAACCAACTGGAACTGGATTTCCTAATGTTTGAGGCTGAGAAGAAGCAAAAGGAACCGAGTAATGTGAATACAAAGCAGGGGGCTGCATTTGAACCTGCGCTCCAGCACCTGAACCCCTGTCTTAGCTTGCTCAGATCTAATTTGTGAAGTTACTTACCTGGGAAAACTGGATATACTGGATGGCCAGGCCATGGATACTGGGGTGGAAGTCCAGCTGGTACACCATATCCAGCCGGAAAGTAAGAGCCTTGTATAGTTGGAGGAATATCTGAAATTTTTGTAAGCTATGATGCGAGAGCTTGTCATTACATATAATACTTTGGACATGAGAGTAAGGGTTAGCCATTGGTTGAGTACCATCTGAAATGTTTGGGGGATTATCCTTCTGTTTTTGCCAAGGAAAGAAGCTACAAAGCCAATTAAGCATCTTTGAAAGCTCGAGGGGAAAGAATCAATAGGTCCGAGCCCACAAAACCTATTGTATTTATATATTAATTAGCTGAAGGAGGTCCACAGTGATATGGCATTGAAGCTCTGGCCCCACCACATTTTCGAAAGATGATACTGATCTGTATGATGGGGGGCTGTTTTTCTCATTCTCAATCACATGAAAACAACCAACGATGAGCTCTGAATGATTGAGATCAATTTTGATCAATAATACGTGCCCGATGATCAGCAGTACATACCTAACTATCAGTGGTACACATGTGAAGTTGCCTAAAGTAAGGTAAAGTAAAAAGTAAATCAAGTTACTTAAGTTACTTGAAAGTTACTTTGTCGCGACAAAGTTACTTAAGTTACTTGAAAGTTACTTTGTCGCGACAAAGTTACTTAAGTTACCCAAGTAACTTAAAGTTACTTTTGTAAGGTGAAGTTAGCGGAGTTTGAAATTATAAAGTTACTTTGTTAACACCTGTTTGTGACCACCCCGAGTGCAACACAATAGCAAAAAGAGTTTGGAAATGTTCCAAAGGTTACATGTACAGGTGTTAGTAATCACAGGGGTGAAATTTTACAAATGCAATGTGGGGGAGATGTCAAAACAGTAGCATTTTCACCAAATGGATTGAAACTTGTTTCTGGCTCAGATGATAGAACTGTCTGCATGTGGGATGCCCTCACTGGTGAACAACTCCAGCAAATGGAAGGTCATACTGATTTGGTTCGCTCAGTTGCTTTTTCATCAAATGGATCCACAGTCATATCTAGTTCAGATGATGGAACTGTCAGGTTATGGAATGCAGTAACTGGAGAACAGGAGATGATTATGAATGGTCACACTAATTTGGTTTGCTCAGTTGCCTTTTCACCAGATGGTATGAAAGTTGTGTCAGGATCAAAGGACAAAACTGTCCATATATGGGAGGCAGCAACTAGCAACACACTCATTGAGATGTTTGGCCACACTGATACAGTTTATTCAGTGGCTTTCTCACCAGAAGGAGCCAAAATAGTCTCAGGATCTAAAGATAAAACTATTAGTATATGGAATGCAAGCACTGGAGCAGAGCTCAAGCAAATTGACAGGCATTCCAGTGGTGTTTGGTCAGTTGTATTTTCTTTGGATGGTGCAAGAATGGTGTCAGGATTAGCAGATCACACTGTATGTATATGGGATACAGCAACTGGAGACAACCTCTTGAAAATGGATGGTCATACAGATGAGGTCAATTCAGTTGTCTTTTCCTCTGATGGATCCTTGGTTGCATCAGGATCAGATGATAAAACAGTCTGCATATGAGATACAGCAAGCATAAGGCTGGTTAAACAAATGGATGGTCACTCTCAAATAGTCCGTTCAGTTGTCCTTTCACCAGATGGATCTAAAATTATGTCAGGATCAAATGATAAAACTATCCAAATATGGGATGCCATCATTGATGACCAACCCAAGTCAGTTGATGGCCACACTGGCTTTGTTTGGTCTGTAGCTTTTTCATCTGATGGATCCAAAGTTGTATCAGGATCTGCAGATAGAACTATCTGCATATAGGATGCATTGACTGGAGACAAGCTCAAGCAAATGGATGGTCATACAGATGAGGTCAATTCAGTTGCCTTTTCATCAGATGGATCCAGGGTTGTGTCAGGATCAGATGATAAAACTGTTTGCATATGGGATACTGCAACTGGCAGACAGCTTAAACAGATGTGCGGTCACTCTGGAAAGGTTTGATCAGTGACCTATTCATCAAATGGATCCAAAATTGTTTCAGGCTCGGCTGATAAAAGTATCTGCATATGGGATGCTGTAACTTGAGTGGAGCTGAAGCAGTTGAATGGACATGAAGGTGAGGTCAACTCAGTGGCTTTCTCATCAGATGGGCTAAAAATTGTGTCAGGATCAAGTAATAAAATTGTCTGCATATGGGATGCAATATCTGGAGATCAACTGAAGCAGATGGATGGCCATACAAGCTATGTCCTTTCAGTGAATTTCTCATTTGATGGTGCAAGGGTTGTGTCAGGATCAGCAGATCACACTGTCTGTGTTTGGGATGTAGCAACTGCAGAGCAGCTCCAGCAGATAGAAGGGCATGCTGATTGGGTGCATGCAGTTGCCTTTTCATCAGATGGATCCAAGATAGTGTCAGGATCAAGTGATAAAACAGTCTGCATATAGGATGCCTCAACTGGAGAGCAGCTCAAGGTAATGGATGGCCACACTGATTGGATTTATTCAGTTGCCTTTTCACCAGATGGATCCAAAGTTGTGTCAGGTTCAAGGGATCAATATATTCGCATATGAGATGCAGCTTCTGGTCAACAGCATAAGGGAGAGACTGGCTATGTTGACTGCACTCTTTCTGCTGCTCCTTCCATGGACCATGCAACCAACATCCTATCAGAAACACAGAATGAATCTGGTGATGGAGTTCATGCTCAACCTGACTTTGACCTTCCTCTCATTTCCCCCTCTTCCCCAATGAATTCCTCATTTGCACATTGGAATGCTGACAATCGAGGATGGATCAAGCTATATCACTCTTCTGAACTCTGCTTAATGTGGCTTCCCCCATCCTTAACCTCGACTCTTGTTACACCTGATTGTCCATGCATAATCAGAAGTCATACTTCAGTCCAGTTCAATTGGGACTGTATTGGGGAGAACTGGGCAAAGTGCTACACTCCCACAACTGGGTCTTCAGACTGACTATGCAGTACATCTTTGATAAGCCACTTCTGTTGTGACTTTAATGATTGTTCTGAACTTCAGTTTCTTTATTGCTGTTTCATCTCTCCTATTTCTTTTTGCCTTGTTCTTGTATTAGTACATTTTTGTTTGGTTATATGTGGAAAGTCTGCTACTCATTTGCTACGAAGGCATTTCCCATTTCATTTGGTCATTCTTGGTTGCTAAATCAATAAGAGAAAACATATCCCTCCTGCCCTAAGTCTCCCATATTTAATGTATGACTTGTCTCTCTGCAATACCTGTAACCTGTACCCAAAGAAAACTAAAAATTCATTGTTGGTACTGTTAATCTTCTGTCTCTCCATTATCCATTCTCAAATAAACAAAATTTTATACTCTAATGTCATTACCTATGTGAATAATCCTAATAAATTGTTCTGCAAATGGAGAATACACTGAGGGCAGACAATTCACAAGCCAGGTCATAAATGATACTTTTGGAATCATAGGAATGGATCTCTGGTCACAAAGGCACAGATGAGGAGGCAAAGAGATGGGAGAACAGGTCAAGAAATACACTGATATACAAATGACAATGAGCAAGATATTGTAAAATGGAACAAAAACCTCAAACCAAAATTATCCTCAATGTAAATTCCTATTTTCCTCAATATTTGTTTCACTTCAATACCTGATAGTTTCACAATTGATGTCCTTCCCAACTTTTCTATGCTTTCTCACAGTGCCTACTGCTCAGCATTACATCCCCATATGTTCCATTGACAGCATGTACATGGAGTTTAAGTGGAAACAGTCCCAGGTGATCACTGTCTGAATAGCCATATTCAGGTGCTCCATTGCAATGAAGAGTCATGAAATAGCATCGGATAAGCATGTGGATGCATTTTACATTCACATTGGGATAGGGTGATATTGTCAATGCAAGGAGAGCAGAGAGAGTGGTGTAGAAGGAGTATTGTCTTGTCCTCAGTGAGGCCTCTTGATGGCGCTCAATAATGTGTGGAGAAGACAGAGGTCACTACTGTCACTGGTCCCTACATCAGAATGTGATCAATGTAGATTGATGAAATAGCAAACTCGAGACATACCTTCAGAAAATCAGCAACCATTCCCTCCCCAGCCACCTAGCTAATCAACCATCCAAGCAGATCGGGGGAAGCAGCTTGAAACAACATCACAAGGCGCAAGATTGTCAATAAAATAGTGCATTGAGGAGCTAGTTTCCTTCATATTGCTGAATATGCCGGTAAGAGAAATGGCCATTGAAAGATTAAGGAATTTCAACAATGACAAGGATGTATTGAAGCTGAGGAGGATACTGGGCAGAGAAGACAAGGGCTCTGATAGTGGAAGAAGAGAGTGTCAAAGGATCTGTGTTGAATTCTGGATAGGAGTGCTGGATGTGGTAGTATCCAATGCCTGCAAAAAATTTGGGCACTTATTTGGGTGTTTTGTATAAAAAAAAACTTCAAAAACATGGCAAGGGCAGATAGTATAGCAATGACAAGGTATTCTGCATAGATTTATAGAGATAAAATGCTTAGAATACTAGTCTCTTTGATATTCTCTGCCCTGTTTTGTACAATATATCATATCAACAAAGATATGGCTAAAGTTCAGTCATAATTAGCAGGTAAATTAACAAGAAAAAAGAATGAAGAAATTTAGGGCAGAACATTTTTTTTTGTTGAGGGAAAATAAACAAGTTTCTCTCTGAAAGTTTTGTAGCCAGGGGGGGTTATATACTACAAGTTGATTTTGCAAGATCTTGGCTGGGACTTAGGCAAAAGTTGTGATTATGTCATGCATAAAATCTCACTTTGGTTGCATACCAAATCCTTCCCCCATGCATTTTCCTCTTCCATTGAGGCTATATACCCTCATTTCTATTGCTTATATTTCTATCAACACTTTGCTCCATGGCTACAGCTTCAAAATTGTCACAGCTTGCCAGTTATTGCCATAAACCTCAATCCAAGAAGCAAACTCAAAGTTTGCTCAAGGTGAGTTGCTATACCTTCCAGCACTTAATTGCTATATGCCTCTCACAATGAATTTTGGCCCTAATTCTATGATTTAAAATATGTAAGATATTGAAAACATACTAATTTGATATTGTATTCATTTTACTACACTGTAGAAGCTATACTGAAGGCAAATGAAGTAGTTGAGTATGATTTACCATGTTTTTGCAGGAAACCTTGCTTAGTCAGCTCACAAATTCTTCACTGGCATTGAACACTACCAAAGATAAATAAGTGCAAGGGGAGTCAGAGATTCAGATCAGGGATACAATTCTCATGGGGATCCATCCCCCTGTTGGCCATGTTGGCAGCTTCTCGCAGCTGGATGGCCAACTTGCACACTCAAGTACTGAATCTTCCCTTCCACCTCAATGTCAATGGACATTCATCAATGCACCAGTAATACTCATTGCTCATTCCTTCAACATACCACATATATAATGTTCATACTCATAGCAATGTCAATAATCTTGATCTTGAATGCCTTGCAGCAACTTCTTCCTATAATCTCATTGAATGGATCTCCAAAGGGTGTTACCAAATGAAGTATCCCTACTATATAACCCTCAGTCTCATTGCTTTTGAAGTTCTGGCCATATTGGCACATCAGTTGTGCATCAGGAAGTGAGCTGAGCTCTGCAGCATATTTTTTGGTTCACAGCTGTCTGGAATGCAGCCTTTCCACCATCATTGTCACAGCCTTTTATGGTCTTTATATCTTTGACTCTTACTCCCAAAACTTCTCTTTGATGCATTCTAATACCACCTCATGCAAAGTGGTGGAATGGCTAGTTGCATCTTGTCTCATTCCACTAAAGTAGGTGCATTTACTTGCCTATTTCAACAGTCATGCTTTTCATTGAACCCCCTTGTAGAACTAAAACAAGTCTTATACAGATGTCAGAACATGTTTGACTCTTCTTGTCTCTGCATCCAGTGGTAGTGTTCAATGCCTGTGAAGAATTTGTGAGCTGACTAAGCAAGGTTTCCTGCAAAAACATGGCAAATCATACTCAACTACTTCATTTGCCTTCAGTATAGCTTCTACAGTGTAGTAAAATAAATACAACATCAAATTAGTATGTTTTCAATATCTTACAAATTTTAAATCATAGAATTAGGGCCAAAATTCATTGTGAGAGGCATATAGCAATTAAGTGCCAGAAGTATAGCAATTCATTTTGAGCAAACTTCAAGTTTGCTTCTTGGATTGAGGTTTATGGCAATAACTGGCAAGCTGTGACAATTTTGAAGCTGTAGCCATGGAGCAAAGTGTTGATAGAAATATAAGCAATAGAAATGAGGGTATATAGCCTCAACGGAAGAGGAAAATGCATGGGGGAAGGATTTGGTATGTGACCAAAGTGAGATTTTATGCATGACATAATCACAACTTTTGCCTAAGTCCCAGCCAAGATCTTGCAAAATCAACTTGTAGTGTATAACCCCCCCTTGTTGGAACTGATAAGTCTGCTGACATGTGGGATGCATATATGGTCATGTGGTTGCATGGTGTCTTGTAGCAATCAGTGGTTTTGCAGATATGGCTATAAGTATTATATTTACTTCCATGCAGGTAACTCAGTGCAGGCATTTCATTACTCATCTGCCTTATTCTTCTTCCTCATTGTTTATTCTCATCTTCTCTTATATAGTCTAGTAAAACCTTGATGCCCCTCCAAACCACT
Source organism: Collybiopsis luxurians FD-317 M1 (assembly GCA_000827265.1). Lineage (NCBI taxonomy): Eukaryota > Fungi > Basidiomycota > Agaricomycetes > Agaricales > Omphalotaceae > Collybiopsis > Collybiopsis luxurians. The sequence continues at coordinate 13,522 of KN834829.1, forward strand.
CTATTGTTCTGAGAGTACATCTCTATCTTTGTCTCTTTCATTCTATGTGTACTTAACAGTTACCAACAGATTTGTGTACTTACTTAGGAGCTAGATCTAACAGATTTGCAGTCAGAATTGCAATTGTCCTAGACTGACATGTAACTGTCCTCAAGAATGACTTCCAATCCAAATGCTCTCCCCAATCTCATTACCTTCCCTGAGGATTGACAGCTTGTCAGTCTGAGTAACTTGGCTGTCATCTGTGATCATATGTTGAGCATAGCTCGCACTACAGGACTTGGAGGGTATCTTAATGGTACTATCACAAATCCTCCTCAGCCTGCTGCTCCCACTGTGACCCCAATCAATTTGCACAATCCTTCTGCTGAAGAATGGGAGCTCCTTGACAACCAACTCACTGGAATAGTCTATCAAAACCTCCAGAGTCCCAGATCTATCAGTATAACTCAGGATATGACATCCAGCACTATGTGGACAGCACTTATCAGCCAGTATGACACCACCTCTGCCGCTGCACAGACTCTTGCCAAGGAATGAATTCAGCAGTACAAGTACATTCCAGGTACTCCCTTTGAAGAATATTTTAAGCAGCTAGAAAGTCTTTGCAAGGCTGCTAGCAATGTTGGATGTACTGCATCTGGAAAAGTCCCTTTTGCCAAGGATAGTATAAAACAGCCCAGGAGGGGGAGGGTGAGGTGAAGATATAAGCAGGTGAGGAGGTGAGGAGGTGAGAAGGTGAAGAGGTGAAGAGGTGAGGAGGTAAGAAGATGAGGAGATGAGGAGATGAGGCAGTGAAGAGGTGAAGAGATGAGGAGGTGAGGAGGTGAGGAGGTGAGGAGGTGAGGAGATGAGGAGGTAAGGAGGTGAGGAGGTGAGGAGATGAGGAGGTAAGGAGGTGAGGAGGTGAGGAGATGAGGAGGTAAGGAGGTGAGGAGATGAGGAGGTGAGGAAATGAGGAGGTGAGGAAATGAGGAGGTGAGAAGATGAGGAGGTGATGAGGGGAAGAGGTGAAGAGATGAGGAGGTGAGGGGATGAAGAGGGGGTGAGGAGATGAGAGGATGAGGTGATGAAGAGGGGGTGAGGGGATGAGGTGGTGAAGAAAAGTAGAGGAACTGTGAGGGAGTGATGAGGTGAAGAGGTGAAGAGATGAGAAGGTGAGGGGATAAAGAGGGGGTGAGGAGATGAGAGGATGAGGTGATGAAGAGGGGGTGAGGGAATGAGGTGGTGAAGAAGAGTAGAGGAACTGTGAGGGAGTGATGAGGTGAAGAGGTGAAGAGATGAGGAGGTGAGGGGATGAAGAGGGGGTAAGGAGATGAGGGGATGAGGGGATGAGGTGGTGAAGAAGAGTAGAGAAACTGTGAGGGAGTGAGTGAGTGAAAGTAGATGAGAGTGAGAGAAGGAGGAACTTGATTAAGTAAGTGAGGATGAAGAGGGTGAGGGGGGAGGGTAAGGGTAAAAGAGAGTATGTGAGAGTGTGTGGGGGTAATGAATAAGATTGGGAATTTAAAAGAAGGAATATAAAAGGGTAAAAGAGGGAAAGTGAAATACAGTGAAAGTAGAACTTTCCCAGGGTTGCCTGAGAGCTCCCAGGCTTTCCCAGGCTTCCCCAGGTTCTTCCCAGGCTTTTCCCAGGCTGTCCCAGAGATGCTTCAGGACAATTCTAATCATATTCTGGGTTACTATCAGGTTATTTATAATCTCTTTTAGGCTATCATAGAGGCTAGCCCCAGGGATATTTCAGGATACCCAGGCCCTGGTTAAAATCCTGGGTTCCCTGGGATACCTAGGTCACCCAGAATTCCTGAGGCAACCTAGGATTTGACCAAAATCCTGGGAGCTCTTAGGGTATTCATTTTTGCCTGGGCAAAGAGTAGATTTTCAGATGTGTCACAAAAGAAGATCTCTGTTCCCAGTTCCTTACTTCTCTCTCTGCCAATTATCTCTGGATTTTACAAACCCATGGCACTCGCACTTATCCTGACCTTAAATGTGCTCTAATGGAGTACAATATGATGGTCAAGTCAGCCATGACCATGGCTCCAGGTAATGCCATTGCTCAGAATGCACTGGCTGCAGTGGGTCAGTCTGGGTCAGGGATTGTTTGTGACAATTGTAAATGCCTCAGCCACATCAAAAGGAACTGTTGGGCACATGGAGGGGGGAGTGAAGGCAAGGGTCCTTGTTGGTATAATACTCCCAAGGGAATGGAGCTGAACAAACCTGTTGTGAATCCAACCATGGTGACTTTGTCATCTGACTCTGGTTCTAATCCAGCAATGGCTACCACTGCAGCTACCATTTACAACTTTAGCAACTTTGAACCTGGAGGTACAGAACACACTTTGGATTGTCCTGCTCCATCTGACTCCTCTATCCATAGACTGGGAAGAGAGTCTTTTGCCCTTCTGAGTGGGGTGAAGGGCAATTCCATTAGTGTAGTTCTGTCCTCTGTAATACATAAGCCTATTGTCAGTAATAGCATCCCAACATTCATCAACAGTGGAGCCTCACATTTGTATATCCATAACCATTGCCATTTTGTGAAGTATATACTAGCACACTCCTTTGGACATATGGCAGCTGAGGGCATTGATGGTTCATTTGTTATTGAAGGTTATGGGATTGCCAAAATTGTTATAAGAATGGATGAAGGGGGATACATTGCCTTCATTTTCTAGCCTCTCATATGCCAAGTTTTGCAATGAATTTGTTGTCTTTGCCAGCCATGGATTGCAAAGGTTGTCAGGGAAGCTGGGGGAGTGGTAGACTTGACATTTGTGATGCATCAGGTAAGGTTATTGTTGATGGACACTTGACTAGTATGTCACAGAGTTGTGGACTTTATCAGGTCTCTGTTGCAAACAAGATTGACCAAACACCTACCATTTTGCATGGGTCTTTGAATATTAGAACTAACTTCACATTTGTTCTGGCCTCCTCTGGTCACTCTCACTTAAAACTGTGTTTGCTGGAAATGTGGCATACTCATTTCAGCCATGCTGACATCAACATGATTCAAATTATGGCCAAATGCAAGCTGGGGGATGGTCTAGAAGTTTCAGATTATTCCATATGCAGTAAATGCAAGATATGTCTGTTCGCCAAAGCAAAATGTTGGCCTTTCAATGAAGTAGTTGTTCCATCTTCTGAGCCTTTGGATCATGTCAGCCTCAATTTATGGGGATGCTCATGCACACAGAGCTTGGGAGGGGCATATTATATGCTACTTGCCTGTGATGATGGTACTGGAATTCCATTTCTGTACTTCTCATCTAACAAAGAAGCCATGACTGTGCTCCACTTGGTTCAAGGCTTTACTGCTATGGCTGAGCAACAGACAGGCTGTTGTGTCCATGTATTCCAAATTGACATGGGGCATGAGTTTGACAATCAGCTATTTAATGAATGGTGTGCCAGTTGTGGGATTCTTGTTGAAAAAGTTCCAAAATCATCTTCTGTTGCTAACAGGCAAGTTGAGTGTGCAAATTGCACAGTTGTTGAGGGAGTCTGCACAATGTTAGAGGACTCAGGCTTGGACCATAGGTTTTGGGCAGAGGCCGCAAGTGCTTACTGCTATATTTGCAGTATGATTCCAACTGCTTGTCATCCAGGTGTTGTGCCTTGGGAACATCTGAAAAAATACCTTATGCCTAGGCTCCCATAGGTTTCCATGAAGTAGCATCAGGGTTTTCCCAGTATAACTGGGTTGCCAGGGTTGCCCTGGCACCACAGGCACCTTCAAGAGGCCCAAGGACACCCCCCTATTTTTGTGGCAACTGAAACAGCCTGAAAGCTTACATGGTGCACTCAGTCAGTTTTAGAGATAATAAAAGATCCCTGGGGATCCCTGGAGCATCCTAGAACATCCTGAGAATCTTTAGGGACCCCTGAATAGTCCTAAAGATAACCTGAGATCAAGTAATATTAAACATATATTGGTAAATCTTATTATTCTTGCATACTTATTATAAACCAAGCAAAGATATATATTACTGATGATATAAATTACAGCAAGTATCATTCCTGCCTCCTTCCTTTACTCTAACTCTGACTCTCTTCCATCTTCTCCCCTTCTCTCACCCCTGCCCCTCCTCACCCTCACCCTCACCCTGCCCCTCCTCACCCTCACCCTCACCCTGCCCCTCCTCACCCTGACCCTGCCCCTCCTGACCCTAACCCACACCCTCACCCTGCCCCTCCTGACCCTGACCCACACCCT
>KN834829.1:42063-52144 GCA_000827265.1 Collybiopsis luxurians FD-317 M1
TTTTTGATGGTGAGCACAGTTTTTATATCTACACCTTGATTATCCTACTTTTTTGCTCTATATTTCATGCCTAGGAAGAAGGCTGCCACTGTATATGCTGCCTCTGCTTCTCGGGCCCATGAGAGATGTCATACTGCTCAAAAGTCTCTTTCACAATTACCTGTACCTGCTGCTGAACCTCACGATGACCCTGGCCTTGATCATGATTTAGATGCCCAATCTGAAGTAGAGGATTTGAGTGAGGATGAGATAGAGGAGCTTGCTGGCCTTGATCTGACCAAATGTCTTCGGATTGAGGCACAAGCTTACAAACAAGCTTTTGAGATACTCACAGCTGCATGGACACAAAAGGACTGGAAAAAGGCTGAGGGGTCTCTACCAAGGGGAAAGCAAACTGGTCATGCTCCATAAACTCTCAATGAGCACAAGCAGCATGAACATGAAAAATTTGATGCCCATTTAAAATTGCAAGACAGGTGAGTGAACCAAAAAATGTGTACTTGCTCATTAACTCTTTTTTGCAGTAACAAGGCAGAAAAGTTTTGGAATCATTTTGGTATAGTGAGGAAGCAACCAAACCGCTTTTCCCTGTTGTTCAGATGCCAGAAGCTCCCCTACATCTCTGAGAATTGGCAAAGCAACTTGCTGCTCAACAAGTTGGTTCTTCTGATTATAACTTTGCTCACAGAAAGCCAAGAATCTCCAGCACTTCTGCCACTATCACACTGCCCAATCCAGTCACCTCTTTTGCTGCTCATCACTTACCTTCGAGTAGTGAAACTGTGTCAATGGTCAAGCAAACTTTGATTGGCCACCATGCCCCTCCATCAGACAACTCTGCCCCAGGTAGTTCAGACTTGAAGGAGCTTGTATTTGATGGCAATCTGTCTGACTTGGATTTCTCAGATTCAGAGAGTGAAAATGAGGATGCCAATTACGCTCCAATACAGCTTCCAAATTCATCATCCATGCTCCTTCATCCAGGCTTAAAGAGACCCGCCTCAGCTTTACCCTCCAATCCGAGTACTCCATTGAAGAAGTGGAAACTCAATCCAGATCAGTTACCATCTGCTTTTAAAGATATAACTCACCATCTGAAGTCTGCAAAGACCCAGTTACATGTGGGTCCTGAAGGATTGGAGGAAAGGCAAGCATGCACTATTCAGTCTACCCTTCATTCCATCACTGAAAATGACTCATCTCTGATGCATGCTTCATGTGTCACAGCTGAAGCTGCAATGTTTGCCACAGATTGGGGCTCATGGCTTGTGAGGCACTGGGTCCATGACTGGATTGATACTTGATCTCTGCCTCAATCCAATCAAGGCCAACACTCAAAAATTAATTCTCTGCTTTCAGATCCTACAGCTCAAGAAGCAATTCATACATACCTTCATTCAAATAAATGGGCAGTAAATCCATGAAAGCTTGAACAGCTGATGAGAGGTGAACTTGCTTCAGAGGATTCCACAAGATATTGTCAAGAAATTGAGCATAATGAGATGCTGCAGGGTCTCAAAAAATTTATTGAAGAGAAGCTTCTTCCTTGTCTTCATGTCAAACCTGCCAGTGCTCTTGGTCTATCTTTATCATCAATGTGTCACTTAATGCTCTGTGAAGGATTTACCTTTACAAGTCATGAAAAGGCCTGTACTTTGATGGACATGAATGTCCAAATGTTGTTTCTGACTGCCAAACTTGATTTAATCCTGCCATGCTTGCCATTCACCCTTTCCTTATTTGATTCAAAATTGGAGATGTTTCCACAAGAATCATGCCAGAAAAGCTTTTTCGAGACTGTTACCTTGTTCTGGTTGCACATGATGAAATGGTTGCTCAGGTGCATGATGGTCTTAAATATACATGGGTCTTGAATGGCGAGCAACCCTTGAGAAAGAAGGGTGTTGGAAGAGGACTCCATCAATCAGATTTCATCTGCTCAACTGTTGGCTGGTTAGAGGAAGCCAGCGTGACACTTGAATATGGGAAGAATCATGAAGGGATGTGGACTGGCGAGTTGTTTGCAAAACAGGTGACAGTTCAACCATTTATCTTACTGAATCATATTCTGATTTCAATTCAGCTTCAAGAGAAGTTCTTTAAAGCTTTTGCCGAAGCTCATGGACCAGGTCATATTGCTGTGTTATTGGTTGATAACTCTCAGGGGCACTCAAGTTATGCACCTGATGCTCTTCATGCCGGTGCCATGAACCTCAAACCTGGTGGAAAGCAGGCTCAGATGCGTGCAGGGTGGTTCACAAATGATGGACAGAAGGTAATTCAGTCCATGATTTATGGACCTGATCATGAGATGTATGCAAACCAGGCAAATGGTATGAAAGCTGTATTGCAGGAGCAGGGTTTATGGCGAGATAATCTCACAGGTATTTGCAAGAAGAGATGTGAGGAAGATGCCACTGATTGTTGTGTGAGACATATAATCCAGCTGCAGCCTGACTTCATGGAGCAAAAATCCTGAGTACAAGAAATCATTGAGGGAGCAGGTGAGACAGTCACGAAGCTCATAACCAGCACACATTCATTTGCTTTTACAGGACACACATGCATTATGCTGCCGAAGTACCACTGTGAATTGAACTTCATTGAGTACTTCTGGGGCACAGTAAAGTGCTGGCTTCGTGAACATTGTGATTATACATTCTCAACCTTACAGAGCAACATGCAACAAGCACTTTGATCTGTGCCAGTGGAGATAATATGCAAGTGGGAACACTGAATGTGGTGGTTTATTGATGCTTACAGTGAAAACTTGGATGCGAAAGAGGCTCTATTGAAGGTCAAACAATTCAGCTCAGTCAAATACAAATCACATCGTCGAATTCCGGAGAGGTTAGTGCAGGCCTTGGATCAAACATGAGTCACAGTTTCCATATATGTATATAGTACCACACAAGTGTATTGGATTAATAATCATCACGTGAACTCGGCGACTTTGAGAACTCACCTGCACCAAAATTTTTGATTGGGAGAAAACCCTCTAGGGGTTAGATTCTTATCATCGTTAACTGCCTTTCTACAACTTTACAGCCATATTGAACTCGAACTGACTGACCAGATAGCTTCGCAAAATAGAGGTGGTGTTAAAGTGAACTGCACCATAGCGTCCCGATAATGTCCCATTTCGTTTTTCAGCCGTAAAAGATATTCTTTTACCTGCGTGAAAGAGCTGCTATTGAATTGCCCTTTCACGCGTGCAAAATCACATCATTTACCGGTGGGATTTGAGCCGCAAAAGGAGGTAAATTTCGGCTCCTTTGTCGAGTGAAATTGAATCAAGTTTTCATGTGAAATTTTCATTCTTTGTCTGGCGAAAATGGGACTGAAATCTCTATGATATTTCAGGCAAAATTTACTTAAAATGTCTGATTCTCTTTCAAGTGAAAAATATTTTAATTTTCGGATGAAAAATACATGGAAAAAGTGATCTTATTCCATGGCCCTTTTACCCTTCCTATTTCTCACGTAATTTTTTGGGCGCTGCGTAGTGATAAGCCCTGCTGTCGAGTTATAGGCTCTGCCATTTGGGGACAGGCATGGTCCTGTCCTGACCTTGCCTTCGCTGCAGGCTTTCTGGCTCGTTTCCAGCAAAACCCTGGCCGTGCACACTGGGAATGTGTTCTGTGGTTAGCAGGATATATCAAGTGGAGCATAAACTACACCATCACCTACCGCCCTCCAAAATCCTTGATGCCTCTACCTGGAGAGGGCCTTGAGCCACTCAGTTTTGCTGATGCCGATTATGGGAGCTGCGCAGTTACAAGATGATCTACTTCAGGTTATGTCTTCTTCATAGCAGGTGTGCCTGTCTGTTGGAGCTCTAAGAGGCAACTGTTTGTGGCACTGTCATCGACAGAATCTGAGTATGTATCGCTGGTGCGTACTGCTCAGCAGGCTGTGTGGCTAGCGACATTTATGAGGGAGGTGGATTTACCCTTGAAAAGTCCTGTGCAGCTTCTAGGTGATAATTTTGGTTCTGTAAGCCTGTCGCACAATGTCAGAAATCAGGCTATTGTCAAGCATGTGGATATCAAGGCTCACTATGTACAAGGGAAGATGGAGAGTGGAGAACTTGCTGTAAAGGAAGTTCGGTCAAAGGATAATGCTGCAGATGGCTTTACGAAAGCGCTAGCAGCGTCTGCACACCGGGAGTTTCTTCACATGTTGGGTTTGGACGATAGACATGGTGGGTAATTCTACGGACCAGGGGGGGTGTTAGAATATGCGGTCCATAGTGGTTAGTATATTCTGCTTTGACTTTCCTTTTTCTATTTCGCATCTACATTATTCCCCTCGTACTTTACTTATTCCTTTCACACTAACTATGCTCCAGTAGCTAGGTTTCATTTTACTTCCACTTTTTCATATACAAATACAGACACTACTTATAGTTGTGATATGTATTCGAGACACCTCAGTTGTTTTCCCTACATCTGAGGTGAGTACATTGCTACACTATTCTTATCTTACGGGTTACTTACTATCTACATAGTATTTACGTTGTTTAACAGGTAGATAGTATTATAGTAATTCCATGAGTTGTTTTCCCTACAACTGAGTATTTACATTGTTTAACAGGATCCAGAGATAAGGAGAGCCAATTATATTCAGACATCTGTGTATGACCTGCTTGAGTATTTCGAGGGGTGTTCGATGAAAACAGCAACCATTGAATTTAGCATGTGAATGCACCGATTTTGAGGCACACAAAATGGGACTATCCACTTGACAACATTGCATCAGGTGGCTTGAAAAGGAGCTGTAGCAAGTAGAATAAACAGTATAAAGGCTCTGCGTTAACAATGGTGGTGGTCGCAGACTAAAGCACTGGAGGTTTCCGGCCCTGCATTCCGAACGACGCAACGTTATATGGGCGCTTATTTGTCTTTGCTCTAAACACTGTCTCTAAACACCAAGACAGAACACCTTACAAATATTGCCACACACCTCAATGTTCATGGGTCCCATTATTTTGGCCAGCTCAGTGGTCTTTCCCACTGGCTGCAGCTGTCACGCCTCAAACCCTCCAGAATCAGCTTTACAACTTTTCCAGTTCTCAGCCATCATTGACAGCAAGAAACAGCTTTAATTCATTTTTCCTCTTTGACTTAACATCCTATATCTGCAGAAAGTAGCCTATTCCACTTGAAGAGATGTCACCTAAGAATTTTTGCCCAATGCACTCCACGCCTACGAATCATGGTGCTCTTGGACATCGATTAAGGAACCATATGCCATAAGGTCAGCTTTGAATTCAAGCCTTCATCAGCTGCTCACTGACATCCTGAATGTTTTGTCGTCTCTTCGGGGTTGACTATGTACTTCTGTAGCACATATTCAGTGGCTTACCCTGTGCCATCTTCCTTTCCCGACACCTTCCAGGATGAAACAATACTACATGACTTCCGCAAGAGCACCTTACCTACAGGACCGAGTTTCCAGCTCCCTTCAATAGCCTCGTTTTCTATGCTTTCCACAGATACAAGTACTGCAGAGGCATTTGCTGATTATGCCAGATTCATTCAGATCTGTATCGACCGACGTATGGGTACATTGATGCATGTACGTATACACATACACACATAGGCGCCAGAAAATGCATGACGCACTGGCCTGATGCATAATTCCACCTACCAGGTGAAAAAAAAGGGAGACAGGTAAAGAAATTGACTGATATGCAAATAACAACGAACAAGATATTGTAAAATTAAAAGAAAAACATGAACAAAGTGCAAATTCTGATATAAATTCCCATTTTCCTTGATGTGTTTCATTGCGGTAGCTAATGGTTTCACGATCGGCGTCCTTCCCATACTTTCAATCCTATCTCCACAGTGCCTACCGCTCAGCGTTACGTGCTATTGACAGCTTGTGCACAGGGTCCAAGCGGAAGACAATCCTTGGTGATTATGGTGCCTCTCCTCGACTCAATAGCTGTATTCTGGCACTGGATTTCGACCAAGAATTAAATGACCTCAGATAATTATGTGGATATGAGAATAGAAGTGATAGCAAACTTGAGACTCACCTTTCATAAACCTGGTCACAATTCCCTTTTCAGCCACCCAACCAATCAACTGTCCAAGCAGATCGAGGGGAGCAGCCTGAAAAACAGCGGAACAAAGGGAGCGACAGTGCCGATAAGGTAAACATATTGAGGAGCCATAATTCTCGTTCGATTCCTAGATATGCAGCTCAGTAAAATGGTGGTTGAGTAATTGAGGAAGTTTCGACAAGGACGGGGATGTATGAGGCTACTGGCAAAAGAGGATGAGGATTCTGATAGTGGGACGACCGAGTATGGAAGAATTTATGTTGAATGCTGAATAGAAGTCTTGGATCTGAAGACAAGATGACTCAAGCAAATTTCGCTGTCGGTGTATGCCCGCGTAAATAGGTTGGGCTCTACGCAGGAAAAAGACGATAGTTACGATGTGCAAGTGGGCGTACTGGCTTTGAAGTTGAGAAAGACGAGATAAGACTATCAGTTTGACAGAATTGCATGAAGTAGTATAGCTGAGCCCGCAGGGATAAGAAACTTGAGGAAACGACATTGCGTACAGGCTGCGATGGAGGTGGATGTAGCGGAACGGTGCCGCTACGGTTGCCTTACCGGCCGAACTAAGCGCTCCGGATTCCGGACTCCGAGGACCGAAGGCCAAGTCATGGGACAAGCGCTTATATTTGTCTTTCTTCCAAAACGTAAACATCGCCAAGAATGTACGAGAAGAATGAGGGCTGGGTGGATATAAAAGACCGGATTTGGGATAACCCATGATGCCTCATGCCTTGCCGGACAACTAATAGGAATTATCAACTAGTCGGGGTTGTTCATTCACTCGACTCGATTCTGAGCTCGTTAATCTAACAATGCGTTCACACACCAACTCATCTTCTCTTCTACTTTACACTGAGAGCTGATCTTATTGCCAAAGGTACGTTGGTACTTTTTAAAACTATAGACCGGCTGAGACAAGATCGACAATTTTAGCTCCCTTTCCTGCTTTCAAATACCTCCTCTGTGCGTTCATCAGGCCTATGGCCTTGTCTTCACCACAACGGTTTCCCAATGACAACCCTACAATGTTTCGGTATTATATTACATGGCACATAACCTGCTAGAACCGTACTGGGCTCTGCATTGAACAAGCGATCGCCTCTTCCCTTGATTGTCCTCCATCCCACTGGCCTGTCGACTTTTTTTCTTAAATAGTCTTTCTCAACTCTCATATACATATCCGCATTTTGATATCTGAGTTTTGTCTGTATCATTGCTTTGACAGATGTAAAAATTTGACGGGACAGGTCATTTGACCATCTTAGTCTCACGTTTATATTCAAGCTCAGCTGAATCTCCGCTTAAACTGACACACACGTTGCAAGAGCGTCTAAGGTCTTTCCCTTCCACCCGCACCAAACTAACTTGTCAACTTGTCATTCTCGATACTCACCCCCAATGGTGGATCAAAAAAAAGCTCAAGTTCAAGGTAACATCCCTTCCAAACATAACAGGAACCTGACGGGTCCTGATAACAGTCCTGGTCTTACTCAAGCCCTAGGTGGTACGACCACTTCATGACAATTGCCCTAAACGTCTTAAATTTGATGTAGCTATTGATATAGATCCCGCTAGTGCTGGCGCCAGTTTTAGTGCCGCCGGTGAAATGGAATCGAAAGCGCAGCCAAAGAGCGTCAGACATTCTGAAACTAACGCCGGTACAATTCCTTAAGCGTAATGATTGATAGTACATTTTAAGCACAAGTTTTAGCTCAAAGCAATGGATCTGCAAATGATTTGAATCAGTATAAAGCCACTGGTTAGCCTTCTGTTTGCTGATCTGATAACTAAATACTTATCTGTCCATTTGACTCTAGCAAATGTTAATGACAAGTCTAAAACCCCGCCGGTTCCCGACTTAAAGGCCGTTTTCCAGACTTGGAAGACTGTGCACAAGCTTACAGGAGCCATTCAACCCTTTCTTCAGTTTACGCCATTTCATGGACTCATTTTCATTTTCAATGTTATGTCAAGTGCAGCAGAGGTTTTAGTTTTCCAGTGCCACTGATGCTATTATCTCATGATTTTCCATTAGATTGCCTTTGACAATCAGGAGGAGATAGAGAAACTCTTAAGGGATATCAAGAATTATTTTCAAATTCTCAATGAAGCTCTCTTGAAGGGTATTGAAGTAGACCAAATCACTAACTCAGCTACGTGGGTTGAATATTTAATCAATAAACATTGTGCCAAATCCTGATCTGTGGTATAGAGCCCTCGTACAAAAAGCGAAGGTATTGAATGAGATGCAATATCGGAGTAACATCAAGGAAGGTTCGACTACCACTGAGATAAAAGCACAATTGGAGGGTATGACCGATGATATGAATATGGAAAGGGACAAGCTTCAAGTATGTTTAGTTTGGCTAATATCATACTTGATCTGATCAAATCAAATGACAGGCATTTCTGGATTCATCTCAAAAGCAGGATGACAAAAGGGGAAGCATGGTAAGTGGTCAAAAAAGAGACGAGCTTGAGCAGAATGTTCCTGATATATATGGCAGCTTAAAAAGCTGCTTCGTGTTGGGAAACGCCGCGCCCGCCTTTGAATTCACTGGCTATAAGTCCAAGTTCATAAAATTTCTACTGATGGCCATCAGCGCAGAAAAGATTTAGAGTTGGCGAGCCAGGTCGTAATAGAATATTATTGGAATTTATTGGACAAACCTTTCCGATGATGCAGGGCCATGCAGCTTTTTTCCTCATGAACAGACAAAAAGAAAAGGGAGGCAGGTCGAGAGAATTCATTGTTCAGACATAAAGATGAGAATGAATTGTAAAATCGAATTAACACATGAACAAAATTTAACATTTCCTCTGATTCTCCGCATTTCTTGCCGTCTTCTTGATCCCCATGGGTTGTTTTCCACAAGATGTCCTGATGATGCTCGACAATCTGTGAATCGAGCGGAAGTTGATACGGTAGCCATCCAGCAGATTATTACCGCCGGAGGTTCGATGAAATGGCAAGCTCGAGACTGACCACGCACAGTATTCTCGATTTGTAACCGACCCGTCGAGTAAGTAGGCCTCCCTGTGTTTCGCAGATGGCAAAGGTGCAATACGACGCTGCGAGGAGTCAAGAAAAAGCGAAAGAATAGATGTAAATGCGGGCGGTGTCATATGAGCCAAGAGGTCGATCCACAGTACCAATCACAATACTGGTTACAGAACAGAGAAGACTTATAAACAGACCAAATGGTAACGACGAGGAATGATAGGAATTGAACAAACAGCACTGAGCACAGGAGACGATGATTCCAACAGCGAAAAGACTGTAGAAGAATTTATAGCGTCCATGCCTTGAACGCGGGATAAAAGCATCTGGTACTTGACTACGCCAGTGTTCTGGAAAATGACCCTTCTGACAGGAGAATGATAAATACAGTTTGTTTTTCTAGCTTCTGTAGAAGTCGGGGTGTTGAGAAAAGGTTATGGCAAGTACTTCAGGAATAGTGAAACTTCTTGTTGTTTAGCTACTCTACATACATCTTTTATACCTAGAGTAATTACTTCTAGAATATTCTACTAATTTCGATAATACTTAAAGAGATTACTAAGAAAACAATGGAGCACTGCTTGAGTCGCTCCTAGAATGTGTAAGTACCTTCTCGCACATTCTCAACAGTAGGTATAAATATTTGGTAGATACTCCAAATAATCATTCGACCTTGTACTCATTCCCACATGTTCAGATCCCTCCTCTATTGAGGTTGTATCGACTGCGGCTTGTTTCTCAATGGCTTCAACACATCTAACAGGCTTTTATTGTTGTTGAAGTATCTGTATTGAGAGAGATACACATTGTGTGCTGAGGGGCACCAGTGCTGCACCACTGGGTACATAACCCACAATACTTCACATTTGTGGTAAAGCTCAGCACTCTACCATATACAGTACAGCAGCAGTGCCAAAAATTTAACACAAGAAGTATCTTCCTATCATTTTGACAGTATACCCTAGCTATTGCAGAGCACCTTGCAATGAATAAATGGTGTTAAA
>KN834829.1:52179-121140 GCA_000827265.1 Collybiopsis luxurians FD-317 M1
AGAGAAGACTTATAAACAGACCAAATGGTAACGACGAGGAATGATAGGAATTGAACAAACAGCACTGAGCACAGGAGACGATGATTCCAACAGCGAAAAGACTGTAGAAGAATTTATAGCGTCCATGCCTTGAACGCGGGATAAAAGCATCTGGTACTTGACTACGCCAGTGTTCTGGAAAATGACCCTTCTGACAGGAGAATGATAAATACAGTTTGTTTTTCTAGCTTCTGTAGAAGTCGGGGTGTTGAGAAAAGGTTATGGCAAGTACTTCAGGAATAGTGAAACTTCTTGTTGTTTAGCTACTCTACATACATCTTTTATACCTAGAGTAATTACTTCTAGAATATTCTACTAATTTCGATAATACTTAAAGAGATTACTAAGAAAACAATGGAGCACTGCTTGAGTCGCTCCTAGAATGTGTAAGTACCTTCTCGCACATTCTCAACACGGGGCAAGTATTTTCGGATCGGCTCATTCGTGTTTAAGTATACATAAGTAAGTCCATCATATAAACACCAGGAATCTGCATCCATGGCGTGAGTACAAGGTAACAAATCGGAATTTTCATCATATACAGGGCCAGAATGCTACAAGATCATGCTGTATACACCTCCGTCGTAATCTTTGGAGCCGGATACGACATCATTGAGCCGTCCTCCGCTGTACGATCGTGGCTGTTGAATGTGTCGAGGGCAACAGGTACTTCCTGACCAGGGTGCCCAAACTATGACGGGTCACATAATCAGCCCCGGCAACATCAAATATTTGGCAAGTAACTTACCGTAATTTTTCGAGTTCCACCTCGCTCAGGGTTGGAATGTCGACCCGAGCCTTGGAGCCCCGACGATGCATTGGAACTCGTATTGAAATTCGAAAAGGTACTTGCTTCGTTGGATCGCTCCCTCAATGACTGTCGTGAGTTGAGTGATGCTAACAAGCTGTTCGCGTATACTATTCATGATAAAATTTTCAGCTTTCTGTGGCGCTTGTAAACGAGTCAGACTTACGTTTTCCAATGACAAAATCAATGGCCAAGAACCACAGGCTTGTTGGGTGGCGAGCAAATACAATGACTTCGGTTACAGCTACTGCTCTATCGTATGTAGTCATGTCAGTCAGGGTACCCATGGATTATCGGAGCGGTGTATCAACATACGAAGTCAATAGACACCGGTTCACCGCGTATATGATAAGCGTCGTAATTAGCGTGTTTGTCCTACACGAACGAAAAAGTTTAGCGATAAGCAGTCTTAAAGACTCGTGCGAGAGCCGAAGTCCACGGAGAAGAATGACTCACTTTCCCCACCCAGTGCGGTTACCGTGTAACAGCACACACAGCGACGCAGCGATTAACACGTCGGAAAGCACCGCGAAGATAGCGAATGGTGTTGCCGCAGCAAGCTGCCCATGACGATTAGAATAGATGTTTGAATTCTCGAGGGTAAATTCATACCTTCACGGTTTGAGATTGTTGGAAGGCGGTGAAGGTTTTGCTGATAAATCTACTTAACAGTTAGTGATGGAACCACTGGAACAAACTGATTTCTCACAAAAAGGCAACCGTTTCTGTAGACACATTGCCCGAAGAAAATTTTTTTTTTTTGATCAATGAAAAACTCATACAGTCGAAGCGCTTTGAAGTAACTCACCCAATCCAAACGCTATACCAAGCTACAATCAGCCTCCAGGCCCTATTGACTGACGCCATCACTCACCGAAATGTGCAACGACGGTTATAACGAGTACGGTAGTCAAGATCCATCTGATCACTCCCCTGCTTACTAGAGGAAAAAAGAAAGAGTTAGCAGACTTGTTTAAGGGCCAACCACAAAACGACATGATCCATCGATGAAGAACTCACTGGAATATACCTGTATCGTGAAGAAGCTGAGGGTACCTCATTTAGTGAGACCTGTTTAGTACGGATAATTCGAGGGAAAAAGCCCACCTTTGGACCAGGACGGCCAGTAGAAGCTTCACAGCAACCCGCGTGAGCGCTCGAGTATATACATGTATAAGGACGCTCACATTGAAAAACACTGTTATCTGATCAAGAGGTACGAATAGAACAGAATGAGTGCACCGCATCGAGCACGCAGGACGCCGTTCTTACATTCAGCGACCTATTCAATGACAAGGAGACGTCAATACATACTAGGAAGGGCTATATTAAGAACGCAACGAACCAGTGAATGGAACCTAGCCCAACGGGATTGGAGAAGTTGATTACCTATTTTCAGAATCAATACGGCGTTAGAAGGAGCAACGTTTCATGGACGAAGGGGAATGAGCACTGACCAGGTAGAAATATATGCAATATGTCACTGAGGGATGCCGGAATGAGGATAAGATGCTTGGGAGGGTAACAGGGTCATACCAAGTGCGATATGAAATGAATCAATAATCCTGTTGAATGGATTTAGAAAGGACGAGGAAAGTTTGCCGGATTAATTTTACCAGACAACTGAAACCTGTTTCATTGGACCGTCATTAGTCGAGTCATATCGTGCTGTTCGACGAAGACTCACCAGCGTCTTGACCGATAAATCGTCCTTGGGATAGTTCGTGAAATACA
Organism: Collybiopsis luxurians FD-317 M1; assembly: GCA_000827265.1. Lineage (NCBI taxonomy): Eukaryota > Fungi > Basidiomycota > Agaricomycetes > Agaricales > Omphalotaceae > Collybiopsis > Collybiopsis luxurians. The sequence goes on from KN834829.1 coordinate 54,761, forward strand.
GATATGTCTTTAGATGGCGAAGGCGCACAACCAAAACGTGGGATTCAATGATGAATTTGAGAGAGAGGGATTGATGCATCAACAGAAGGCGAACATCAAGAAGACTGATGCTACTCACCTGAAGCGTAGTGAGGCCATACAACCTAGGAAGAAGATGATTCCGTCAACATGACATTCGACCCACGATGGGATCAGAGAAAAATCGTTTGCAAACGGACGCACATCGCAGTCACAATCGCACCGATAAGGCCCGCCCCTACCATCGAATAGTGCTGAATGAACCAATCGATAACATGGAATAGCAAGGGATGTAGCTTACCGAAAGAATTCGCCACCAAGCTCTCCACTTCTCCTGCATTTAGTGGTAATGACATCTTACGGGGGACGACGCAGATGTTTCGCGATCCCTTGGCCTGGAATTCAACAAAGGCTTCTTATAACCATTCTTAGCCGAGAAGGCAAAGCCATCAACCCCATCTAAATTAATTTCGACCTCGATGCGTAATTCCGGACTGAGCTTTGTCAAGCGAGCCATAGTGTAACGCTCGGGCGAAACGCTCGACTGTATAGATGCCCACGGTCATTAGCTAAGGCAAGGTCCGACAGGTTCATATGGATTTGGGAATAGTGTCAATCATTCCATCAATCATAAGCGGATAGATGGATAGACAGACGAGACAGCACCGAGTCAGAACGTTCTGAACTCCAAAGAAGAAAATCACAGAGAGGGGGAGCTTGAGACAAGCTTACACACGACGGAATCATGAACAGTCTAGAAGAAGCAAAAAAGGATGGAATGATTGGCATGGACCTCAAAATGTCTGATCTGATGACCCAGAGTTTGACGGAACGCTGGCTGGAAAGCCCTGAGTCACTTGCGAAGAAGTACTTGGCGCAATCTACACCTACTGGATAACGCGTGTGGTGAGCATGCTCCAGGGCGCATTTTCCATCATGATTTATGCTCGAGACTAGTCCACACCAAGGAAGGTCTGGACTTCCTTCAAGAAGGGCGAGGATTGGTATCTGACGGCATTTCGCGCATTTCGGCGCCTCGAGGTGATTTTTTTGCAAGGAAGACGCTGATCACAGGAACATACTCGGTATTGACGATCAATGTCAGAACATCCTGCTGATTCGGACTAACCAAAGAACACCACAGATTTTGGAAGCCACCCCCTGGGACCTTGCAAAACAACGTGAATACTCTCATTCGACCGAGATTACTTCGATAATGGGGAAAAGTCTGAGATACAGGCACAGCCAGAACCGGCGGTGATTATGAGATTTAATGAAACCCTCGGAGAGAACTAAAGCTGGTCGTACGATGTAAGTCCGAAATTTTCAAGAACACCATGAGAGATCATTGGTGATGGACGAAGTCAAGCGTACACCTGCGCATCAACGTGAAGGAGGGAGAGAAGCTGATAGACTCTTGCTTCGCTGTCATTTGTTTATACACGAATTTCTGCGTAATTCTCGGAAGCCAGTGGTCATATAGCTATAATTAGCCAACAACAGGCTCGAATGTCAGAGATATAAAGAGAGGAAACCAAAACTGGTTGACTCTCACTTCGGACTAAGGCTGTCATCCTACACGCGTCTTACACCGCCATTCCGCATTGCATCGCCAGCAACGAATAGATGAACATGTTAGTTGTGATGCAGACATTGGGACCTGCTGAACAAGCAACCTTATGAGCCGAACGAGAAAAAAGATGTAGAGTTGCAGAACAAACAGCGGGCCGCCCTGCTTTTTGTTTGGACACGTCAGGGTTCGTTCATGCCGTTACGGTCCGCGTCGGGAACGGGGTTTAAGGGCGGTCGACGCAAGAAATGACGACACTGCTTTGGTCAGTGTAACTCTCAAGTATTTTTGAGCATAATACTTGGAATGCTTCGCACAGGTCTCTGCCACACACCACGTATAACCTAACCGCATACCGCGAATATGTCGACTTACTCCGGCGCTTGCTACTGCGGGGAGATCCAATACAGAATAACCCTCGAGTCACCAGACAAAGGAAGGACGAGCATCTGTCATTGCCATAATTGCAAGGTCGGCAAAAATACATCCCGCTCTGTTCAGCGCTCATGTACTTCGGATCCAGATATTTTTCGGTACCCCCTTTGGCACGACGACAAAGATACCGAAATCAGCATTCGAGATTACATCGGGAAAGACAAAAGAGCATGTTTCGGATAATGGCTCGACTCAACTTCATCGTGAATTTTGTGGAACTTGTGGAAGCGGTATTCTGGAATATGGGCAAGAGGCTGCGCCTGAGTGGAGGTACATTGTATATGGAACACTAGATGAGAAGGGGCAGGAGGAGCTTCCGCCCAAGGGAGAATTCTTTGGCAAGTACCGAAATCACTGGATGCCCGAAATCCCTGGTCAGTATTATCGCTTCATAATGGCTGGGGTACTCGCTGACTGCTTTCCAAGGCCTCTTTCATAAGGAAACGATCAAGGATTGAAGAGACTACTCCTGGTGACGTTTGAACGAAGTACCTGTATATGCCCTGATTTTTGTATCTCCATAGTACTAAATCTTATTCTCGATAACATTTCCTCCCACTTCATGTTTTGCTCCTGCTCTTAAACACTGAAGGCCTTCGGAAGCCCCATAATTTTATTCGCAGCCGTAAAGCACTCCCCCCTCTCTCCATAAATGAGCGTCACGGTTCAGAACTCCTCCTACCAGGAAAATTCAGGTAATATTCACAAATGTCAAGCTAAACGTCGTATGTACATCCTCTTCTCTCACACATCCGCAATCACATTCGGTTTCTCATGCACCTTACGCAGACCATGACATGGCAACGTCTACATTCCTGTAATACATCCAGACATTCGTTCGTCAATCAGAGTAACATACAGAAAACGTCGTCTTACCTTCAAGAACAACGGCAAAAAATCACCACACTCCTCACACCGGCCTCCTCCTGTCCGATGCAACCACCGATGCGGATCGCAATCATGATTATCCCTCAACTGATCCGCCCAAGTCTGAACACGTCTCTGAAACACCATCGGCTGCTCCTGCCTCACCGCCGCACCCCACTCTCGCTCAACCCGACGCGCCGCCGTATCCAACAATCTCCCCTCCTCCCACTGCGGACACCGACAATTCTTCCACGGCACCGCGCACAGGTAGCAGAATTCCTGACGACAGAGACACGTCATGTGGTAGCATCCATATCGGAGCTCGATGATCCTGCTGCAGCGAGGACAGGTTTGCCAATGTTCTCTCTCGGCGAGAGCTTTCAGCTCGATAAGGGCTGTGTTTTCACCGCAGTTGCCATTGGGATGGGAACGTTGCTTGCAGAGTTTACACGTCGGCGTGGAACAGTCACTGCAGTGTATGTCTCGACGACCCAAAGAATCGTCCACTTCGGATGAGCCGAGGAAGCGAGAGCAAGTTGGGTTGGAGCAGTATACTCTGTGGTTAGGAAGAGTCGAGAATTCACGCGACTTGGCCTCGAACTGCCTACGTATGTCAGCAGAGAGTAGTCGAAGCACGCTGGTAACATGGAGGGGCTGCTGGCAGCATCGAAGCGGAAACAAGGATTCATCCCCGAGACAAGCCTGAACCAGTTCCCGGAGGCAATCAAGGCAGTAATGGTGCTCGCAGGTCGCTTTGAAGATGCTCAAAGCTCGGAAACGATCTCCGCAAATGACGCATTCAACCCTAGAATGCAAGAAGATTATTGGCGTAATTTGAGAAAGCGTTGGCAGAAAACTCGCCGGGTGGAGGTACTAGTACTCGGTCCAGCAGACGAAGAAACGGCCGCTGGAACGAGTCGAAAGTCATTACTGGAATCTTCTTCCGAGTCGTCTTCAGTTAGGCTGAAAAACTGGAACATAAGCGGACTTCGAAAAGGTAGTCATTTCGTCAAACTTACGTCTCCAAAGCCCGCTGAGCCTCAGTCTTCTCAGGTAGCCTCTGTCCAAGCGAAAGAGCCTCTGCATACCGACGATCATCTACTGCACCGACATCTACCGCGCTCAATCTCGACAACACGTCTGTATCGCTGTCAATCGCATCCTGAAGACTGCGGGCCAGTTTTAACGTCTGGACAAGCGCAAGGTTTTCCTGTTCAAACAGTCTGAATGCGACTTGCTCGTCGGTGAGCAGGGAATCGTCCCGAGCTTTACCCTTGCGGGTCGATGTAATAGCTGAGATATCGTCGAGAGTTAGCTGCGCGATGAGAAGGGAGGTAAGCGTGTCGGGCTCAGTTTCGACTGAAGCCATTCGCGAACTGGATGAGCGCAAAAGGGCGGGAATCTATACACCGCATTTACGATGATTTTAAGCAGGGGATCCCGTGAACGAAAATTTGTGGGCGTCCACAGTGCTTTGTAACACCGGAACTGGGCTTAGCGCATGAGGTTAAAACTTTACTTCCGCGTCTTGGATTCTTCCCGGTACTGTACGTAGGAATGAGCTAGAAATTCGACAAATAAGTAAATAATTACAATATTTAAAAATGCTGCGCGTAAAAGTCTAAAGAAAGATACAGTATTTAATGAATAAGTAGATAAATCGGCTGCAAGGAGTCCAAACCGAAAATTAAAAATAGGAATTGTGGGTCATCTATCGACGGTGCCATTCCCAAGATAGCAATCTAGTTTCCAATCGAAGACTCATATTTTGGGACCCCCGAAAAAAAAACGGGGTCAAGGTTCCAAGGATAGAATAGGATAGGATAGTAAGCTCGTAAACTCAAAACGCTGCGATCCAGGAAAGGTAATTCAAGAAGGCGTCGTATGACCCAACTATAGTGGAATTAAGGAACCTTCTTTCCGGCTGACAGTCCCAAACCAAGAATAATCCCACTAATCCTCACCTCCACCTTGGCAAATACACACTCCTCGCCACTCAGAACCGCAGAGATAACAAAACTCTGCTCGACAGCGGCAAATCATGTGATTGCATCCGTGCGTAATCTCGACTATGGCTTTGCATCCAGGACACGTTTGCCACCTTTTCGAGCGAGCAAGTTCGTGAAGCTCAAGTTCTGCTAGCTCGTCTTCCACTGACATTGATTGACATTCTGATTGATCGGGATGAGCACGTTTTCTGCATAAAGTGCAGACAAGCTCGGAGCAAGTGGGACATTGGAACGGTTCTGACTGGCCAAGTTTCGGGGTGTGCGGATCCTGGAGGGAGCTTGATGATCCAAGGAATGACGAACATCGAGGATTGGGACAATACACGCGATCCTGAGGAGGAACGTCGAACTCGGAAGCTTTAGCTCGCAAGCGCGCGCCCAAGTTGGAATCAATCCCAAGATAATGTTCATCGAGTGATCGAGCCAGGTTCTCCGCAGGTGAACCTAGACTGCGTGGATCTGCGTCAGCGAAGGTGATGGGTTGATCGCAGCACTTTGGAGGGAACGTGTTTTCGTTGTGGATGCATGTTTCGATGTATTGCTCCAGACACGAGCCGCAGTAATGATGTTGACAGGAGCATAAACTGAAGAGTTCTTCATTATGATTTTCCATACATACGGCACATGTCTTGATCGGTGGCGGTTCCCTGCAGAACATGGTAAGCAGACTTGGATGACTCATAGTGACAGGCGCATACTCTATGTCTAAATTGGGTGGCCAAATGCCATTGTCACCGCTAGGGGTTGGAGGTTCCTCCTCGAAGTCTCCAATCCCCCCATCATCGTCAGCGGCTGCTAACACCTGGCTAAACTCCTCTGCCATAAGTTGTAGCGCATAGTCCTCGTCAGATAAAGCATCTCCGGAATCATCAGGTCGTCGAAGCTCGTTTATGTCGTTTAGCGAAAGCTCCGCTATGAGTAGGGCTGTCTCTCGGTCGATATTTCCTAACAGTGAAGCCATGAAAGAGTGGTAGGCGAAAAGAGTTCAAGCCTCGTCTTTTTAATGGCGCCAGGCCGAACGCGAACTTCGTTTTATATCTACACGTTGTGGAGGGACGGCTTACTTCATTGCCATGCAGACCTGACCGCCTGTCCGCAGTAGAAGAACATCGATTTAGCGTCATAGGAAGATCGAGGGTTCACTCAACCATGAACTGCACCTGGACATGTGAACGTTTCAAATGAGAAACGGACTTGAACTCAAAGCGAATATATGATCCAAATGCCAACGGGTTTGAGTGCAGTCGCTGAAGTTCAGTGAATCGTAATTAAGTGAGTACATGAAATGCACTGGTGAAATATGCTTCGCATACCGGTTACTCACGCGTATATGTAAATGCAGGAAAGCAACGAAAACCACCTGAAGATCTTTGCGTCAGCCGGAAGGTTTCGCCAGTTTCCAAAGAAAAAAATGCAACATCCAGAGCATAATAATTTCTATTTCCTCGATAAAATCATGTTAATCCTGAATGAGACCGAACAGCGGAAAAAATACGCAATCACTTATCAAGCAAGTCTCAGGTCACACTGTGAATCTTACACCCCTTCCCATCTCTTCAATCAAGGTAAAACGTAGGTACTCATAATCGCTGATAGTTTACTAGTCCTATTACTTTTTATCAGTGATTCCCAGCTCCGCCAATATTGCATCATTATGCTCCCCTACAGATGGCACTGGACCCATCCGTACGTCCTCCAAACTATCAGCACCAGGAGGCAACGGTGCGGTAACTCGTCCAACCGGGGTTTCTACCTCTGTCCATCGTCTCCTTGCCTTCAGCTGCGGATGATTCCACACCTGGCTCATCTCATTAACACTGGCATTCGCAATCCCCGCTTTCTCCAACCTCTCGATAGCCTCTCCCGCTGTGAGCAAGGAGAAAACATCACAAATGATCGTCTTCAGCACCTCACGGTGCTGTGAGCGAAGCATACTATTGCAGAATCTGGGATCAACGGCAACAGATGCATCGCCCAAGACTTCAATACAAAATCTCGCCCATTCGCGTTCATTTTGAACACTGAGCATCACGGACCTGCCGTCTCCGGTTTCAAACGGTCCGTAGGGGTAGATAGAGGCATGCGAGGCTCCAGTGGGCTTCAAACCATCGGCACCTTCAAAGGCATAGTAAAGAGGAAAGCCCATCCATTCGACCATGGATTCCAGCATAGATATGTCGATCTTGCATCCACGGCCGGTCTTCTCTCTTTTGATCAATGCAGCAAGAATACTGGAATACGCATACATAGCGGAAGCAATATCCGCAATGGCGATGCCAACTTTAACTGGTTCAGACTCCGTACCCGTAACAGAGAGTACACCGGCTTCGCTCTGTACGAGTAGATCATAGGCCTTTTTGTGCCGATAGGGACCATCAGGTCCGTATCCGGAGATGTTGCATACAATGAGCGATGGGTGGTACTCCCGCAGGACATCATATGAGAGACCCATGCGATCTGTAGCACCAGGAGCGAGATTTTGCACCAGAACGTCTGAGCGCTCGAGAAGCTTCTTCACCACAGACATGTCCTGGGGATCTTTGAGATCGAGGGCTAGGCTTTCTTTGGAACGGTTGGTCCAAACAAAGTGTGAAGCCATGCCCTTCACCTTCGTGTCATAGTGTCGCGCAAAATCGCCCTCCCCGCGCCGTTCGATTTTTATGACCCTTGCTCCTAGTTCTGCCAGCTGGCGAGTACAAAATGGACCTGCAATTGCTTGCTCTAAGCTGACTACTGTAATACCATTTAGAGGGAGAGGATCTGACGTGTGGACTTCCGTACTGAAGGATTGTAGGGGAACACGTAACCCATTTCGTCCATAATGATGTAAAACGTCAAGTGATCTGGGCAAGATGACTTTTGATGCAAGGGCACCTTTAAAAGAATTGCAAGCTCCTACTTTCGCAAACATGGTTAGTGGAAAGCTGGCAACGGCATCAGTCACAAGATATAATCCATCGTAGCGCTTGATGCTTTTCGGCAAAATATTTCGTAGTACCCGGCCCACTTGTACCTCCGAAACTTTCCTACTAAAGAAATGTTTCTGATCCGAACAATTCTCTTCGATTTCGTGTATGCATGCATCAAACTGTAAGTAAACGGCATCAGAACAGCATTTTTCTTTCAGCGTATACGATCAAGTGCGAAAGACGCTCATACTAAGTGTCTTCGAAAAGGCGATAATGCTTAGTTTGACCATTAATGGGGTCTATATAGCAACAGTATGACCTATTATGACGGACCGTGATATAGTCTGGTCGGCCCGAGACTTCCCTTGGTGACTTGATGCTGATCAAGAGATGGATAAGGCAATGCTCCTTCGTGGAAATAGGAAAGAGGAAAGGCAGAGTCCTGTGAAGGACTATGTCAAATCCTAGTTTCGAGGGTTTTTTGGCTGGGGCTTGTCCCCGCGCAGGCCCACCCGTGGATGCCGGTGCCCGGACATCCCAGACAGAGCGAAGCTCACTAACAAGGGCGCCGGCAGAGGGTGGTGCCTGGAAAACCCAAACAGAGCTGAGCTCGTTTACATTATGTAGGACAAATACAGTTGTATTGTATGAAATGGAAGTAGTAGTTACAGAAATGTATGTAGCTAATTAGAGTTCGAATTCGGTAATATTGTAGCCACGGATACAGTGATCAATGAGGGAATCAGGTATTTTATTAGCTTTGCGGAAGTCATCGAGGGTTTGTTTGAGACGATTGAGTTGATTGGGGGAGTATGCTTTGAAAACATGAGCGGGAATGATATCTTGGAAACGTCGCCAGTATATAAGAAAAGCCATAGAAGTCCATCCTCCGATAGCGGCCACAACTTCAGGGGGAACACCAGCGATAAGCAGTTCTACGGCACCGCCGATGCGGAAACTATGACCGTGTACATGTTTGAGCTTGGCTGCCTTCCAGATCTTGTCACAAAAGGCTAGGAAGGTGGATTTTACCATATGTTGGGGTTTGCCATGCTCATCGATGTAGCTGAAGAAAGAGAAGTTGTCTGGGATATCAGCGTTGGCTTCAAGGTGTTTGGAGAGTGCATGAAAAGGGCAAAAAGTGGCAAGAATACCATTTTGCGCAGTCGCAACAACTGTGGCACCTTTGTCTTTGGTGGTCTTAGTCCAGGGAATGAGGAAAGAAAGGGCTTTGGGTGAGTTGTCAGGATGGAAGGACTGGGTGATGTGGGTGCTGCGAGTGACATGGTATTCCGGGTCAAAGCGTTGGGAAGAGGGGACAGTGAGTTCACTGAGGCGGCGGCAGCCCCAAAATGCAGTACATGCCACAGCCCAAATGGCGCAGTGGAAAGGTATAGAAAAATCGAGGGCAAAGAAAAGAGCCAGGATATGAGAGAGTGTGATAGGATTGCATGCTGGTCTACGATTGTGGGCACCAGCTATTCTAGCCCCAGCCTGAGTGAACCGTATGCGCCGAGAGTCCAAAGGCCAGGGGGCTTCATGGTAATCATGCCATGCTCGTAGACCTGAAAGCCAGTTCTTTACGCAGGAGCCTGAAACTTCACCCATGTAATGGCCAATAAAACCAATAATGAGTTGGTCATCGGCAGGCATGCGCTTGTCTTCAGGGATGCCCATATTGTCACAGAATTGGTTGAAATGAAGAACACCGGCGGCATAACTAGAAAGAGTATTGTCCGCTAGAGCTGTGATCATGGCTTTTTCGCCGAGTTCAATAATATCTGGGGGGTACTCTTTAGCATGATCGTTGCGTTTGGAGATAGCATAGGGTGTGAGCCAAGCATGGAGTTGGTCTTGCGCGTGGACAGAAGGGTGTAGACTATTGGGGCATATGGAGTTGCTGGCTTTGGCATTGCGGGAAGCTGGTAAAGCTGGAAGCCGAGCAGGCTGGCAAGGGCAGGGGGTAGAGAAAGAATATGTTGAGGAGGGGACAGGGTGTGGGTTGATACATGGAACTGGGCTGCTGGTCTTTATGTTGGTGAGGATCTGGTGGCGGAGAGGTGTGCGTAGGGAAACAGGAATGGGTATGGGAATTTGCTTGGCAGAGACCAAAGTATTAATGTGAGAAAGAATAGAATTACGGAGAGCATTTTTGCCAAGAGAGATTTTAGCCGACAATGTGCGCAGTTCATCATGGCTAGCACCAGAACTGTCTGGCGTGGAAATATTATTGGAGCTAGAGACTGGGTTAGAAATAACAATAATAAGAAAGGGGGGCAGGTACCTAAACATAGGAGATAATATCCGTGAGCTCATCAGGGAGCGTAAAAAGTAGGGGGAGCTTATCATCCAGGGACCCAAGTATACTGCGCGATATAGGGTCAGCCGGGTTAGCTGCAGATTCAATATAGTTCATATCCAGTTGAATGAAGCGGGATGCCAGCACAGCGTAAGTGCGGCGGACAGAGAGATTAATGTAGAAGTTAGGGCTGCGGGCCTTACGAATGGCACCAATAGTACCCTTATTGTCTGAATAGATACGAATGAGAATTTCCTTGTAGCCCCAAGCTTCCAGGAAATAGACGAGGAGTTCAAGGGCAATTGTTTCCAGCCAACAAATCCCTCTGCCAGGAACTTTCCAATGCGGCTTGAGCTTGAAAGCGGCCCATTTCCCCCGGGCAAATATGCCTATACCCCAGTCTGTAGATGCATCAATGTATAGACCATGATCCTGCAGAGGTCCGAGAGGTTGTAGTTGATGGTAGTAGTGAGGATTTTGCAAGACATTGAGCCACCATTTGAGTGATGAGACAACGCTCGAAACAAGCCATTTGCCAAGGTCTTCTTCACCTTCCCGGTAGGAAGCCATGAAATTAGAGATGGGCGGGAGGTAGGATTTCCCTTCAGCATAGACAAAAGAGATGTGGCACAAGGTGCCGTGGATGGACTTGACCTTGATTAATGGGGCTTTTCGAGAACGGTGGTCATCAAGGAATGAACGGATACGGTGGAGGTACTTGAGGCGCTTCTCTTCAGGAAGGCTGACTCATTTGAGAGGGATATTCCAGAGGAAGCCAATAAAGGTGGTGATGTCGACAAAAAACTTGTTGCCCTTTTCGGGATGCCAGGGAACGCCGAGGTGTTTGATAAGTGAAAGCATGGATTCCTTGTTGTAGTTGTAGGAGCCCTCTGCATTGCAGGTATGGAAGATGTTGAAGTCGTCCTCAATTTTGGCTATTGGGGCAATGTCCTTGGTCTGCCAGATATCCCGTACTGCAGCAGAGATCATGCTGGAAGTGCTGCTGGCTGGGGACGCTCCAAAAGCAAAACAGTGGTCAATCCAGAAAAGACCGTCCATATCTTGGACAACCATGTATGGTTTGTGGTGTGGGAGAAGGGGAATAGTGCAGTGGAATTTGGAAATATCAATAGAACAGGCTTGCGTGCCAGGGGGGGCCTGTGTAATCTAAGAAGAGTATAGGTTAGAAATGAGGGATAGATATATGAGGAGAGGAAACCGAGAGGTTTCTGAGAAGGGATAGAAAGCCGATAGGCATGTAGAAATATAGGGCCAAGATGGCCAGATGGGATATAGTATAGATAGAGCCAATAGGCTTAGAGGTGCCGAGTGGCAAATAGAAGATGGAGTATGAAGACTTACCCATTCGGCCACTATAGTGGCACTGTCAAAAGTTGTCAGAAATAGGTCTTTCTCTACATGAGAGTTGACCGAAGGAAAGTTAAAACCCTTGGAATCCCTGCCATCCTTTGATAGGTTCCGACAAACTCTATACTTAGGCGGCCTATCGGGACCCTGAGACTGTTCGGCAACAATGAGAGGGGAAGAAATAAAAGGGCCTCTCAGGATGAGTTCAGCTTTAGGTTTGGTGAAAGGACCTGACATCCTGCCAGCCTCTGCTTCTTCTGCAATGTATGCATAGACAGCCTTTGAGAATTTGAAAGCCGAAGAATGGTTGGGGATAATGATAGTTTCGTAGAGGAAAGGCATGTGGCCGAGAGGAAAACCACCAAGAAGGCCATCGACCAATAAGGGATACCTGTCCCACAGGCCACAAGAGATGAGCTCGATTGCGAAAGCGCTGGCATCATAAGGCGTGACAATCCGACTGTAGATATCAAGAAATGTTTGGGGTGTATTGGGAAGAGGTTCGCGAGCAACAATAGTATCGGAAAAGTCATGGAAAGGGAGGGCTGGGTGAAGTTCTGAGGGATGGAAAGGGTCACTGGCGGTTGAGGCAGGAGTCAGCGCCGAGTGTGTAATGCTTGCTGCTGCCGCAGAGGGAGCAAACCCTGGTCTTGGAGGTGCAGTTGCTGTGTATGCATTTGCCATATATGTTGAACGTGATGCAGATTTTGGTGCCGCTTGGGTTGTATATATTACCGTCTGCATTACCGATGGCGTATTTGAATGAACCATGTTCTTCTCTGTGGTCTTGAAGTCTGTGGCCTGATTTTCCACAACCAACGCAGCGGGGGGTGGCCTTGCCCCTGCTGCTGTTCGGAAAGGGCTGCGAGGTAGTGGGATAGGGAGCGAAGCGCGAAGAACACATGTTGGGGCAGGAAAAGGGAGCTGGGCAGGAGGCCTTACGCTCCTTCTCTTTTTTGTCATGAGCCTGGACAGCCGCCATCACAAGGGTATGGGCAGACATGTAGGTGTAGAGGTTGAAGGCAGTTTTACACTCGTAGTGCTCCTTGCGGAGCTGGATTTTGTATTTAAGCCAGAAAGGGAAAGTGGAACTGGTGTCGTTCCAGTCCCAGAACTTGTAATGTTGAGCCAGAAATTGGGGGCGCGCAGCATCTTTGTTCTTGTATATCTCTACCTCAAATCTAAGGTGATTGTCCGCAGCTAACTGCCACTGGGTATAGTTGAGGTCTTCATCTTTGGAAGGACCGGCCTCCGAGGATTCGTCCATTCTTTTCGAGACATTGGCCATGTCGAGGACCTGCGGCTTAGTGCTTATATGTGTGAGCTTGATCCTCTTGCAGTGCATGGTATTGGACCCCAGCCATAACAGGTTCTTCGGGGTGAACCACGCTAAGGGAATACGGTAGTCATGGTCGGCGAGTTGCAAAAGTTCTCGGGGAAATTTCTTTATAATGTTGGAGTGGAGGTCGATGGGGTTGGTGAGAACAATATCGGCTTTGGGCTTCCTGCAGGTGTTGGCCTCTGCGTCCCCGTCTCCATTACCACCTGCCTCCCCTTCGCTGTCTCCATTCCTACCATCCCTTCCCCAGCCTTGGGCAAAGAACCTGTCGTCACTGGAACTTCCTGAACTGCTGATCCTTGGAAACTTGTTGCCCAGGATGCCTTGGAGCCATTTGACTGCCATATTTGGAAGGAAATTGATGAAGGAATGAATGAGGGAGGGATCTCTGACCATATCCTCCATCTCTTTGTCGACGGTAAGGTAGGACTCGACGTCTGAAATGGGAGGGTCATTGTCTCTTCTGATGAGGGTCCTGACACGACGGTCGTCGTTGCGTGTGGTGACAGCCGCGTTGTACTTGAATTTGGCCAGTGAAGACATCTTGAGAATAATGGAAGTCTTCCCGCTGGCATGGGTGCGGGGTACGCGGCCCTCGTGCCTGAAAGATTCTTCTAAAGGGTAGCAGTGAGGTGGGTCGAACTGGGTCATTGGGATTTTCTTCCGAAACGCGACTGCTTGGGGCGGCGATGAGGGTGGAAGGCAGAGAGAGATGCCGGCGCCTAAACGGCACCGTGGGTGACTCATCGCCGCCCTTGCCTTATCCTCCGGTAAGCCGGCTTCGCTAGGCTTACCACGGAAGATAGAAGGACTCGGCACAGCGGCTGCGGTGGGGCTAACCCGGTGTCTCACTTTACTAGTAGTATAAAAGCCTGGAGACTTTGAAATGCCATTCCCAATTCACGTGTAACATGTCAGGCCTGAGTTTTGATAGTACTTTGGGTGCTCTTCTTATTGGGGGTTTTGTCGCCACTATGTGTGTCATTTTGCATTTGCATTTACTTTGGTAGACTCAAAGTAAATTATTCAGGCTGTAAGGAATAACGTGTCTGCAATGCTTTATATTCTTTCAAAACTCAGTGAAACAAAGAGCCGTTTTGAAATACATGGCCAGTTGCAAGCTTAAGTTGAGAGAAATCAAAATGCTAATAGCGCAATGACATGTTACATCTACAGGTTGCATGGCTTTGGTTAGTCCAGTCTACTCATCTATGCTTCATTTTTGAAAATGTGTCCAGGGCTACCGATACTTTACATGTCATTTTTGTCACTCATACGGTGTATTGGTATGACTATTGTATAGTTACGACCCAAAACTCGCGTAATGCATTACACTCCGCGAACAATTTTAGTGGTCGTAACTAGACAATATCCCTTGAGAAGCACGTCGTTAATTACTCACGACTGGCAGGTATCTGGTTACGAACTTCACCAATGTTGAAATAATTTCACGTCAAATAGTCTGGTGAGTTTGGCCTAATGGAGTTATTACATTATTCTGAAGCAGAACCAGGAGCATTGGGGTGAGAGTTATTGGATTTATTGTATGCTGATACGTAGAAATTTCTTCACAGGCAGGAGTTTTTGCAACAGTACGACACACTCTGCTTTCGTCTCTCATATATGTCCTGATTTTTTGTACCAGTCAGCAAGTGACACAGTAGTCAGGATGTGAGTCATATTCAGAGATGTGCGACCGTGAAACCACCCAAATACACTGTAGATTTTTTACCTGGCGCTTGTGGATATGTACGACTTTGAATTCCTATTCACGCCTGAAGATAGTCTGATATTCCCATAGTAAGCGGAAGAAAGCGTTTGCTTGTTTACCCGTTTGTCAGTGTGCTACACCTGAATCGTTTTTATGCACAACTGAAGTTGCTCTTCGCTCACAGATACTCTTGACATTCATGATATTGGGTATGTGCATGATGCTAGAGGAAAGGCTGATTTATTGAGTACAGATTTTACAAGGGATTTCTTTTGGTACGTAGAGTTGCACCCCCATCGGAATACGCAGCTGATACCGGCGCTGTAGCATTTGGTAGTCGCTTGTCAGTTTTATGGCATAGACCTATCATTTGCAGAATCTGACCGATGGCCGTATATTCTGCTACTTCTAGATTTGCATTAAACACCTTGGAAAAATTTAGAAAAATGGCGGTATAAAACGTCAAAAACCTGACTTTCCATAGACAATAACCAATTCTTTTCAGTGGCTAATGTATCTTGGATTGGCCACACAAGTAATCGGGGATTTTTACATTGCGGCTACATTATGCTTTTTTCTCTATAAAGCTAGAGGTAGCACCAAACGGTAAAACTACCAGTGTTCTGTCTCAATACCTTCACTCATGACTTAACAGTACCGACTCGATTATTAATATCCTGATGCTCTATACGGGACAGACGGGGTAAGTTACATATATTCTAATAAAAGAATACATCAAAATCTTGCAACTTTATCCCAGAATTATAACTAGGTATTACAAATTCCAAATTTTCAAAATCCACATTTCCACAACCATTCTTTAGCTTTACTTCCCTTGCTTGCTTTATCACTGTAAGCATCTAAATTTCAATGTTTATGCCATTGTCAAGTGCTGACCACAAACAAGTATGTAGCCATGCCACATAACCGCATCTATCTAGCCTGTACGTAGTATTCAATTCGATGGACTTTCATTATCCTGCAATTGATGAAATAATTGCAGTTTATTTCCCATTGAGCAAATGTGGGCGACCTGGCCAATAGCAAGCCGATTCTACCTAACCTTCCATTTTATAGTGTATATTAATGCAGCCCTTGCCATGCGAGTTAATAATCTGCATGCTTTCATATTTGAATTCTGACCATCGTGTTAATCTCACTAGGCTCAATGCCAGGGAAATAATACACAGCAGAGATAGTGTCATTTCTATACCATTAAGCTCTCTTCAGTTTAAGACAGAAGAGAGTACCAATGTCGGAAATAGGGAAGAGGTACGTTGCCTACTACGAGTCATCTGCAAGATGAGGAAATAACAGAATTGTTCGTAGCTAACACGCAGTATTATCTTGGACTCAATCAGTCAAGGGATGGCTAATATTGATATACAGACGGATGAAAAGGGCGCAAATCTAGATATTGAAACTTCCTCATCAATGCAAGGGCCTCCAGATCAAAAAATTTCGTACCGGGGGGTCGGAAAAGCTTTTTCAGGCTCGAGTACTTAGTCTACCTATGATCTTGGAGATTATATAGATTTTCTACCAGTAATTCACAGCACTAAATACTACAGTCGCGCGCGCTCCTTACACGCACCACAAATCCAATTTGAAACTCTCACGAGACTTGCCTAAAGGATGTCAGGGTTTTTACCAAAAAACAATGTCTGTGACACAAATGAAGACTGAAAGAAAAAAAAAACCTCATTCCACTGCGCAATCTGGCTTGTCTCAATAAACCTTCTAATTGATTCTTTTTCAGGTAGGCTACTTATAAATTCGTGATTTGTTGGATCCATCTTTTGTTCTAACCGCAAATCCATCAAAGTGAGCATTTATTTGTGCATCTCCTTACTGCTCTGCACAGGTACTTACCTCGACGTACACACCATAGTCTTGAGACATGTTTCAGGAGAAAGAAAGGAGCTTGCAACTGGCACAGGCTATCGTTACTGTAAATCTAGTTGAATTGGGCACCTTCGCCAAGGAACCACATCCGGTTTCTCATACACCTTACGCGAACCATAACATGGCAGCGCCTACATCCCTAAAGAAGCCATGAGCGTGCTCCGCTTATAAAAATGTGAAATGGAAAAATGAACTTACCTTCAAATACAACGGCAAGTAACCTCCACATTCTTCACAAGTCCCACTTCCCTCGTGGTGCCTCCATTGATGTGGGTTGCAGTCATGACGGTACCACAACTCTCTCGCCCACTCCTGAACACGCTGTTCAAAAATAACAGGGGCTGCATCCCTCGCGGTGTCTCCAAGCTCCCTCTCGACCCTAAGCGCCGCTGTATTGAACAATCTATTCTCCTCTTCTCCCACTACGGGCATCCCCAGTTCGTCCACGGCACAGCGCACAGGTAGCAGAATTCCATACGACAGGAGCATGTTATATGGTAACAGCCATGGTGAAACTCGATGATTCGATCGCACCTGGGACAGGTCTGCCGGTGTTGCTCAGCAGCGATAGCCTTCAACTGGACGAGTGCTGTGTTTTCAGCGCAGTTTTCATCTGGATGGAAGGGCTCCTTGCACAATGCACACGTCAGTCGGTAACAGTGGAAGCAACTAGCAGGATGGTTCCCTCGGGAAGTAAAATTCTGAGCTGAACCGAGATAACGAGAGCAAGTCGAGTTGGAACAGTAGAGACGATCATTAGCGAGAGTGGAAAATTCACGAGATTTTGCTTCAAATCGGGTTCGAAGGCCAGAAGGGACCAAGTCGAGGACCCTCGATACCGGGAGAAATTGTTGACAACAACGAAGAGGGAATAACGATTCGTCTCCGACGCAGGTTGGAACGAGGTCCTTGAGACAATCAAAGCAGTAACGGGCTCTACAAGGCGCCTGGAACGTGGTCGAAGCTCGGAAACGATCTCCGCATATGACATTCAACCCTGAAGTGAGAAAGAGCATTATCAGAAATTGCTGAAGGTATGCCAAGCGGCAGCGCCATCAACTTGTGAATTTTCGGAGGAACCAGTGAAAGTTGTAGGCCTCCTCGAGTCGGCTGCGTAGAGCCTTAAAAGACAGCTTTCAGCCGAACATAGCGCAGTGAACCGATCTCGACTCACGTTTCTATTGCCTTCTGTGCATCTGTCATTTCGGGTGGCACCTCCCCACGGGCAAGCGCCTCCGCATATCGACGATCGTCCGCCTCGCTCATGTCTACAATACTCATTCTTTGTAAGACCTCCTGATCACCGTCGATGGCTAGCTGCAAGCTACGAGCTAGATTGAGGCTGTCTACTACATCATCATTCTCCCGCTCGAACACCCTGAACGCGATTTCCTCGTCAGTTAAAGCTGTATCGCCGCGAGCTTTTCCTTTGCGAGACGACGCAACACTTTGAATATCATCCAGCGCTAATTGAGCAATGAGAAAGGAGGTAAGAGTGTCAGAGCCTGGATCGTTTTCCATGATAAAGAAAGAGAAAGAAGTTGAGGAAGCACGCTATTCAATCCCCTTTGTTGGAGAACATCCGTTGTGGACAAAGAGCCAACTAGGGGATAGTGGCAACGGCAGGGGGATAGTGGCAACGGCAGTCAAATATATATAAGCAAGTCTCACGCCACTTTCGCGTTGTTCGTCGCGTCGCGTTGGCATACTCCATCTTCCAGTCAATGGATGGTGTCGTGTAGAAACTCAATTTGGGATATGAGGCCGCTTATAAGTGAGTTTCTGCTATGAAACACCCTCTCCGTTTAAAAGGAACATCAAGGTTCAGCGACGCTTCACAGTCGCCGTGTTAGTGGTAATAAAACACTTTCATTTCTGTTTCGGAATAAAGACCCGTCTGATGTTACACGATTAACTTTCCTTCAACCAACAACGGTGAGAACCGAGAGTGAGAGCGCCGGGGCATTGTAGGTGATGGTTTTGCCTGCGGTGAACGAAAAGTTGGACGGGACAGCAGCATTGGGATTTGTGGGTGTGTTCATCGTGCCAGAAGGCGCAGTCAAAATCGTACCCGTTCCCGCCGTCGATCCAGGAGTGAATGATAAGGTGAACACCACAGTGTTCGCAGATGTAGCAGTGTTGACAACCTAAGCGGATATCAGGCATGGAAAACACGAAAAACTTGATATCGGTTGTTACTAACCTTCAAGAAATATTGGTTAGATGCGGTATCACGAGTGACACTCCATTGAACTGGTGAGCTCGCAGTATTTGTTGTGGATGTGAGGTAGAAATCACCCTTGAATAAACTGAAGAGCTAGTACATCCCAGTTTCAGAACACAAAATGCGAATAATTCCTTTGGCATACTTTTTGCACATAGTATGATGTTGATGGAATCACCGTGTTAGGTCTGAATGATCTCGTCAGTTTCTATCACGCACTGTGAGTTGACAAGTTCACTCACGAGAAAGAAATCAAATCGGGGCTCTGTAGGAAGAAGTATATTAAAATCAAGCCGAAACGTAACAGATTATCTTACCCATTGGAAGTTCGAGATATGCTGAGGCAGACGATTAGTATCTCGCCAACTATAATTGACGATGAAATGTTGTTTACCTGAAGTAGAGGAGCATATGATGCTGCAAAGACAATGTCAGAGTTTCGGTCAAAGCCAGTCATGTATGCTGCCTCCGCAATGGAACCTGAAAACATTGAAACCTATCAAATCTCCACCTCAATGATAAGAGTTACCGTCAATAAATGGGAATGAGAGATCGGTGCCGGCGTTGTTTGTCATGCAAGCATATTCGCCCTGGGAAATTCCAATCGATCATGAGCATAGTTTTTGAAATGAACCAATGCATTGACCTGGAAGAATTGGAGCCCGTTCCTTGGAAGGATGTCAAAGTTGAACGCGCCATTAATGAAGAAATCTTGAAGAGATGGTCAAGAATTGTTCAGGAAACTTCAATTAACACTTACTGGGGTTGGAGTAGATATGAAGATCCCAGAACGTTGGAGCAGGAGTGAGAGTGGGAACAAAGCCACTTGTTGCACTGGTGGCGATATAATCTAAAAGGGATTAATTAGTCGATTTGCTTGATATGTCACTCAGAATACGCACGGAGCTGAGGGAATTCGGCATGTAAAGCATTGAAGAAGTCTGCCCAGCGATAGTCGGTATACCTGGAGCGAACACGTCAAACCGCTATGCACGATCGTGATTTCCCAGATGGAGGCCTACGTTGCTGGGGAGAAGAAGTCCTCATTTCCGATCTCAATGTAATTAAGGGTAAAAGGGTCCGGATGACCCATGGCAGCGCGCATTTGACCTGGTCTAGCATAAGTATTCCAAACAGAGGCAGGTCAAAAGAATAACAACGCACCTTGAGGATTGGTAGTGGCGTCGCCGATGACGAAGTTGATCTACGAACCAGAAGGCTAGAATTAGATTGATTGCCAACCACAAAACTTCGATTTACCTGATTAATGGCTTCGGTAATGTAGGGCTGAAGGTCGTCTTCAGCAACTGACTCTCCGTCCAAAGAAAATCCTAAGTTTAGGCATAAAATTACTGCGAGCTCTATACGGAATGGAAGAAAGGATTGCACCAGCGTAAACGGCCATAATGGGCTGCATATCCATGTCTTCAATCCACTGCAGGTACTCGAAGAGCCCAAGCCCATCTGTGTTCACGTAACCCCAGGTCCCGAGCCGTCCAGGACGATCAACAAGATCGCCAACAGTGTTCTCCCATGCCCAACGCTCAGCTGGGGTTTCTCCTTCAAGGTCTGGAAGTGATTTGTTAATGACGGCTACGTTTAACTTAATGAAAGGACTTGCTGTTCCCTCCGGGGAATCGGAAGAAAGCAGGCTTCATAGCAAGAATCGTCTGGAATGGTTGTGTTTTGAGAAAATCACGTTATGTTTTGTCTTTGAGAAACATTCACCTCAGATAGATCCAATCTGAATCCATTTGCGCGATTGTTAAATGTCGGTGGGAACAACGAAATAAGTGTGAATTCCATCGTTAGCCCAGCAACGGTTGTAGCATTAACCGAAAGGGCGAAGAGGTTCTCGACCGAAGTTTGAGTCGAAGAAGCGGTGAAGGAAAACGTGGCTAGCTGCCATGTCGAGCTTGTAGTAAATGGAACAGTCGTACTAGTGAATACTGTACCCGACGTGGACCTAAGATCGGCAGTGAAAGTTCCTGATACCTCCCTAGCAGGAGGAGAGGGAGTGCGGTAAAAGAAGGATCCAGTATATATGAACCCGGCAGTAACAGGAAAACCTGAAAACAAGACAATTTAATCTGTGACATAGTGTGGAGTATGGTACAATCTTGTATTACATACCAAAAAATCCAGCATTCGTGAATCCAACAGTGCCGGTCGTTCCAGAAGCTACGCTGAACGAAAGTGCATTCGGGAGAGCTGTAGATACGGGTGAACTAGACTTGACCACTGAAATCGTAGCCCTGCCCAATGCAGCCCACGAGTTCAGAGCCGCCGAGGTGCCTATTCAAAGAGGTTATTATGATGCGTTTCACATGGAAAAATGGTTGCATTAACCGGGAGTGACTTGTTGGAATGCACGATTTTGAATGACTAGTGCCCGAATTGTTAGCGGGTGAAGGTTAATATCCAGTCACAGCGCTCACGTTCGGCATAAAGGCCACCGTCACCACTCTGTCGAAAAATTCTCTACCATCAGCTTTCTGGTTCCAAGTCAAATGCACGTACATGCTACAGTCCAGTTTCAATAAACGGTGAATTTATTACACAAAGATCTCTACTCACGTTTATATCCTAATTTCGTTTTCCGGAGTGCTGAGCTTTTGTGCGATGTAAATCTCGTGAGTATATCTTACCTCAAACATCAAACCGTCTGAGAATCAAATTACTGTTTAGTATGGAGGTTAAGAACTAATGGAAACTTACAAAGGGTAGAGGGTACATTGTGGCCTGCCGTTCCAAATGTGACATCGAAGGTGGCTCCATAGACCGCGACAGTCGCTGTGAGAGCAAGCGTCAAGGCTGTTCTCAGCATGGTGTTGCACTTGATTGGAGAAAAAAGGCAACGAGGATATGGACCTAGCGAACCACATAGAAGTAAAATTTATATAATACTGTCTGGGCTCCTAACGAGGAGCATGTGCGTCAAGAAGGCGATGGGTCGTTTGTGCAGTGATTTAAGGGACGATGCGACCTCATGACGAAACGTCAGAGCACTTGAACCCTCGTTCATAATTATCGTTCGCGCCTATACATCCAAGCTAGGCAACCAGTGATCTATAGATAGCCTAGTCTGGGAAGTTTCAACCTTGCTCGATTAAATTAGAACTCATCAACGTTCTGTTTCGCAGTGAATTATCCGTGATAATAAGAATTTTTCGTCCGGTCCGGAAAGGGTGAGTGTCCTATGTAGACGAGAATGAGAGTGAAATCGCGAGTGGATGCGACAGATATATCCAGGTGACTTCCTAGAACTTCTGGAAATATAGCGGATCGAGAGGCAAAACAAAAGTGGAAATGTTCGCAGGATACAGCGGAAATCGACAAGAGTTTGTGATGGTGGTTTTACTTCATTGACGGGCCGACACGAGCAGTACACGATCACATGAGTACCACTGGCACGTGTCCAATAGCCGTCTCAGAGTGGTAAAGTCTTTATGGCAAAGCCATTGCAATTGAGTGCTTCGGCGATGAATTTTTGAAACTTGATGTAAACGCGCGGAAATTAATAGTTTCATTCCGGATCATTACATACACGACGCGTCTGGAATATCTATGGGTATGGGTCTTGCTTCGATTTGGACAGAGGCTGCATCTCCACGTTCACGTCTGACGTTTGAAATGGCCCATCCGGTTTCGTCGAGCAATTGATTCAGCTCATCGTAGGTACGCTCTTGAGCGTTGAGACAGATAAACATCTTGTAAAGAAAACCCCCTTAAGTGTATACAAACGACGGAGACTTCGCAGCTTACCGCCATATCCAGGACGTACGAAGGCTCGTTCAATGACCCGAAATTAGCCAGAAGAGGGTCTGGTGCTTCGTCCGCTCCTTTCCCATTTACAAGAGCACCCGTTGGAGATCGACAGACGTAGGGCATGACGCAGTCCATAATAACTAGTCTAGTTGACTCCTGGGCCGCATGACGGAGACGTTTAAGGATTTTGACGCAACTACTGTAAGACCAATTGTGAAGTATAAATTTCAGCAGAAAAACGGAAGCATCCTTATGTGGCTGAGGGTCGAAGAAGTTGTATGCTTGATTCTTCAGTCAGTACATTAAATGTATCCGAGGAAGATATTAAGGACACCTTCGAGTTTGACTTGTCCTGTCTGTAGTGCTTCCGGCATTCTTTCGGTCCAGACCTTCGGAGTCGTTGTCAGAGTTAAGCGTTGCTAGTAATCTGGTTCGTACCTGTGTTGCATTATCGACAACTTCTGGCAAATCTTGTACAATCAGCCTTAGGTCTGGAAACTGCTTTGCCAACGGAAATAAGATATTGCCAATGTTGCCTCCTACATCAATCACTTTTGAACCTTTAGAGAGCGTATTCCATTCAAAAGCTGAAATTATGGAGTGCAACGAAGCATCCATCTCCGGTTATTCGAGACCCTTACGAAGGAAAGTAAAAGTAATTACCGTTTAGAATGATGTCAGGTCGCTGCATTCTTTCCATCCCCTCCATAGCTGAGTCGAAACGGATACGTCGACCTCTTTTCTCATCCAATTGTATAAAACTGTAATACGACAGCAAGGTATTATAGGCCTTATTCAGAGGTGTACGAAGCTGCTCTTCTTCATGAAGCATGGCAGGGTCATTTAAAGTTTCCCAGGCAAAAGCTGCCCCTTTGAAGCATTCATCTAAACTGAAAGAAGATATAGGAATGGAGTGGTAGAAGTCGGTGAAACCTACTGCAGTCCAACCAGAGCGGCTATCCCATTAGTGTTTTTATATTTTTCGAAAGGCCTATAGGGTATGTCAGAATGTCTTTCAATATACCCTGCCAACTTGTCGAGGGATTGAAAACCTACTTTGAATGAATCTCGCTGATAGACTTTTGGGTATCCAATAAACTCGAGGCCCGGTTATTCGCGAATACATCGGGAGAAACTTCCCTATAGACATGATTGGAGCAGAGGTATCGGAGAAACCGTGCTAAACCAGTTTTTCAGGTGCTCAGCTACTCGAAAGCGGAGGAATGCAAAGGCGATACCTAGCTTCTGAGGATCTTGACCATTGCACTTAGCAATATCTCGGACATGCATTCCCTACAGGAGAGCAAGAGATGAATCAGGGGAACGTCAAGTATGCCAGCGGGATAGATACCTCTTTCCCCGCGTCTCTCAAAATCTCCGTAACATGAGATTCTAGACACACACGTAAGGCCATGGATTTGAAAAGCTTCACAGATCGTGAGTCAACCAACGCAAAATGTTGATGTACATAACTTCACTTACTCCTCCTACGACGTGAAATAAAACGACTTGCGGCGGTGCTATAATAGCTTCCAGCTGTAGAGCTGCCGCACCGATGATTCTTGTAGCCTCCATGACTTCACTGTTATTTCTGAATCCTTCCGATGAAGGCTCAAATGGCTCTCTGATATCTGGGATCGAAGTTCCATCTCTGGAACATGCCAGCTGGAGTGAGCCAACGGCTTTGGTAATTGTATCGAGTAGCTGTTGAACTTCGGAAGACATAGTGGCAGTATGGAACGGAACTATCGAATGCGCTCAATGAGATTTTATACTGGAAAACAAGACACGGCCGCGACTATGTCTCGTTTCGGTTAATCCAGGGAACCCGTTAGATTCCCAGTATCCCGCCAGATACTCAATAAACCAATCTCAGATACAGGAAATCAACCGGAACAACGTTCTTTCCGGGCTCCATCGTAAACATGTTGGTGTAACGGAACGTGAATACTAAAGAAACACAAGACTAAACTGGATTCCGTATAATCGTTGCCCCCAAGCCGGTCATACCAAGTCTAACCTACCATAATTGCATGCCGGCGAAAAGTGTAGAAACCTCACCTATAGCCTGTCCAGCCTCGCGCGGGATCTCAACGGCTGCGAAAGCGCTCTAACGCGGCACTAGACTGCCCCTTTTGGCGGTAGTAAGAGATGAACCTCATTCATTCTCGCCGCTTTTCCCTCTATTCGATACGATTTAGCTCTATAACCCACTCTAAGATGCCCAAAGTTCCGAAGTCAAAATGGGATAGTGGCAATCGGCCAAGCAGACCATCGTATGCAACGAAATTGCATTTGGATTATTTCCACAAATACGTATGTATCAAGTTATCCTTCCAAAACTCATTTACAACACCTTCCCGGCTCCGTTCTTAATCTTTATATTCGTCAGCTGTCCATTAGCCACATCCGCCGTCACCACGCAGTGATGGTTCGGAGCGTCACCGCACTTGGGAGCATTCCACAGCTCGAACGAAACATGAGTGGCGGTCGCCGTTGCCGAACCGGATGTGGCGGCGTGGAAAACGATATCTTTTGAGGCTACGGGTTTATTTGGAAGTCCCAATTTTGCGAGGTGGTCATTGATGGCTGTGACGGCGTATCCTTCTACTCTATCCTTTGAGAGCGAGGATGCGTAGTAGACGGTCAGACGGGTGTCTCCTTCAGATGAAGTTGTCGATGCAGAGTCTGCGCGTGGAAGGTGGGATAATTGGTCCGGAGAGCGGTCTACGATAGATCCGGAGAGCTCCCTTGCGTCCATATCGACCTAGATGAATTGGACATTAACACTCATTCACAGTGAAAATAGAACCCAAGCTCGGACTACTCACAGGAACGTAAGGTGCAGCAAAAGCAACGCAAGCGAAAGCAGTGACAATGACGGAGAGTGAGAGACGCATTGCGAAGAGAAGAGATGTGTAAGAGAAAGATTGATGAACGCTTCTTTGAAACCAGCAAAGAGGTAGGTGTGAATTCGACCTGCGAGTTGGGAGTTCAATGGGCTGAATCCCTCCTCTATTTATACCTTTCCTTTCCCCTCCCCAGGTATGGGGAATGTTCTTTTTCTGCCGATCCTTTCGTCCCTCGTGTGGTAATTTCCAATAATCTCAGTTAATCATGGAGGCAGGGAAGTTTAATCGAGGCGTTTGGGTACAGCGACCATTTCTGATTTCTATAACTTCGGTTAATTGTGATGGGATGTTAGGTAGACGCACACACCTACCGAGACCAATGTATTCAACATTGACAAGTCAGCCAGGGTATGTCTCGAGTAAAAGTCAGTAGTGTATCAAAATGGCCAGATTCTCCCCTAGTGAAAGAATTCTTCGCACTATTGACTTGCGTAGAATCAACGCTATGGTTATTCGCATGATTCCATCCTCAAAAGCTACCACAAGGTCAACCTTTAGAACGGCAGTGCAAAAACGAAATACCCGTGAACCCTGGCAGCGAATCACACTCGATTCTGATTTGCATCGACCAAGAACCCACGATAGGCGCATAGTCTAGTACGTGGTTTTTTTCTTGGCTTCGAGAACAAGTTTACGACGTACATTTACCCGGAATGATAAGTCGAGATCTCGCAGCGACTCAGATGGACAGCGATTCATAGTTAAGCTTAGGATTCATCTTGGGAATGAGGGTGAGCGCCGGTTTCACCTGGACCATGCGAGCATGCAGGGAGGGAAAGATATTCGCAGGCCTGGAGGAGGCCGAATGGCAACGACCCAAAGCGGGACAGCCTTTTCAACCCTTGCGCCTACCGTGCACGAGAATCTTCTACGGACGCGATAATACTTACACCACTTCGATATCTCCTCAGCTGCCACAGCATTCAATAACCTTCCTAATGTTCAATCAGGTCGTCGCCGTCATCGCCATCGTCGTAAGAGGTAAAGAAAGATTGTACCTAGAAAAGTTCTATGAGCGAAATAGCATACACACACCTATAAAAAAAAAAAAAGTCAAATCACAGCGAACACGATCATAAACCAAAATGTCTTTCAACCCGAAACTGGGGCCATGAACAAGAAAAAATAGCGCAAAAATACAGAACATACTTGAGAATGGGCCTGACCGGGAATTGAACCCGGGACCTCTCCCAATCGACTTGCTTATGCAAGCGGATTTTGTTAAACCCGAAGGGAGAATCATACTACTAGACCATCAGGCCGTTATTCACATGGGCACAAACATGCACTACATGTATTTTCCCATGCGCATTCTCGTACAAACTGATCATCTTTGACTCTGCTCCCTTTCGAACGATTCATTCGACAAACGTTTGGGAGGGTTTTATGGAGGTTGAATTAAGGTGGGAACATGCCCTACGGATGTATTGGTCGTATCTAGGCAGTCAAAGCGGTTTTTATACTAGATAATAACGGGAATATGAGAAAGCTATCGGGTATAAATACAATGCTACCATAAAGTACATATAACATAGAAAGTCGATAATGGATCCGAATGTCGATGAACGGTACGTACTGCAATAAACATAGCAACCATCCCTTTCGGCTCCATTCGTTCCCAATCATAAATCATCTCCAGGCTGTAGGCACTACACATTCCGAGCCGGCAGCGGTTCATCGAGCATTTTCCTCCCATCCCTCGTAGATTGAACCATAGCGACGATGGATATAATAATGATCACCGTTAGCACGATCCACCCGAGCCACGCAAACGCCAGTAATGCAGATAGAATTCGACAGGATTCAAAGTGTTGACAGTTTTCGAGATCGCCGAAAATACTCTGCGCGCAACGAGCACAGTTAGATAACGAGACACAACAAACAATGTTCGAGAAGACGCACAGAAGCAGCAGCGGCCCCGCCGATCCATAGGAACCACAAAATGACCAAACCGATGAACTCTTGCCAATATAGCCGTATATAGTGAAATTTGATATTTTCGATGAAGAATATACACAGCCTGCGAATGGAAGAAATGAAAATTTGCTTCATGATGCGCAGCAGCAACTTGTTTTAATCTGCATATGAAGTCCACGTACATTAGCACGAGCCAGAGCATCGTTGCGATGGAGGTGAAGAGTAGTTCTGCGATGACCGGGTCTGAAAAAGTTCGAGTCAGGCTCGCGAATGAAGGCGCTGCAAGGCATGGAGTATACCGTAGAAGTTTACGCTGAGAGTCTCATTAATTCGAACGCAACACAGTACGAATAGAATGAAGGTGAAGACGAGCTAAAATGAGCTGAAGAGTCAGTAGCTGTGATCCTGGAATAAAAGCGAGACTCACCAAAGCAATATAGAGGAACGTTCTGATCCAACCCAAGTGCGCCATTTTCGAAGCTGTTTGCAGCTGCTAATAGGAGAAGATTCCTAAGGTTCCAGTAGAGTACGACTTGGTATATTAACGATGAGTGGTATAAGTGCAATTCGTGGAAGCCAGCTATAGGTTAATGTGAAGAGGAGTGGCGGTTGGAAGAAGAGAAGTGAAGCTGTTGAATTCGCCCCATCAGGCTTCTGCATGGCACGCTGACGTCATGTCCGGGGTGTGTTCGGATATCCGGTCCGGCTCTGCCTTTTATATCGACATCTTAGCGTCGATACTTTCAGCGAGACCAAGTATTAAGTACCTTTTACTTTATCGAGTACATTACAAGTATCCTTAGTGCTGCCCGTGGCAACAATCCCCGACTCCAGCAAGAGAAAGTAATTGTTCTGTCGCAACGGTGATACATTCGGTTGCAATGCTATCAACTGAATTCTTCAGAGTGTTCAGGAAGCTAGCCGACAAAATGTCATTGGGAAAATCAACCCTCTTTTTCGAGAGGAAAAGATCTGAGCAAAGGATGTGCGATACCAGCTTCAAATGTTTGCAAGTACATCTCATAGACAGATAAATACAGATTCCTATCGAAGGGCGACTGAGTGGTATACGCCTCGATACATGTTCTCGCAATGTTGGGGACAGCAGCAGCAGCTTTGGTAGTTCAAGAAGAATTTAAGGGAAAGCACATCAGGGTCTCTAGCCTTAGTTTTTCAGTTGTAAGTCTCTCAACAATTCAGTGGCAGGGGAACTGCAAAAGGGACAACAGGCAACTGTATTGCTATATCCACTAACAATGGTTATTGTTTACAGAAGCTCTATCCCAACTGCATAAGCCAGGGGGCGGAGAGAAAAGAGAGAGAATGTAGGGCCTGAAAAGTTTTCCACGTATGAGAATATAGAGATTAGATAAGGGTGTGTGAAAGAGTTACTTATTGGGGCGAAATTTAGGAAGTTGGCCGATCGAAGCAAACACAAC
Source organism: Collybiopsis luxurians FD-317 M1 (assembly GCA_000827265.1). Lineage (NCBI taxonomy): Eukaryota > Fungi > Basidiomycota > Agaricomycetes > Agaricales > Omphalotaceae > Collybiopsis > Collybiopsis luxurians. The sequence goes on from KN834829.1 coordinate 83,451, forward strand.
CCTCCCTTCCCTTCGGTCAGAGTCGGGGATGGCCCGACAAATTTGTTAAGCAGATATTTAAAGGGCTATCACATGCATGTACATCGCGATGCTTTGAGAGCATTTGCTAGAATCGTCTCCTTGACAGCTGCAGAGATGAGGCGAATATTTGCAGGATCGTCCCCCCGAGTTAAGCTAGAAGGCAATTCGATAATATCAGAGTATCCACCGGTACACCAACAATACAGTACTTACTGTGGATAGACACTTAATCTAGCACGATTAAATTGCATAAACTTCCACAGAATGTACTTGGTCGCCTTATTGATATCATTACCACCTGTGTATTCTGGGAAGTAGCGCTCTAATGGGACCTAAATGTAACGTTGAAACAGACAACATTTACCGCAAGAACATAATGAAACCATTACCCTGGCCAACTTTTTCTTGAACTCATCAATTTCGTTCAGGAAAAGGATTATAGTTGTGTTAAGAAACCAGCGAGAATTGATGACACTCCCGAACAGAATTAGAGTTTCCATCAGTCGAGTCTGTGGATCTCAATGTTAATGATATGGGATGATCAATTACAACAAATCAAACGCACCTTGTTGCTATTGTCCGGTAAAACTTGGTCATAATCAGTCAATGCTACGCAGAAGATAATATTAGTGACAGTTTCAAAGCAGTGTATCCATTTTCGATATTCAGTCCGCTGACAGCCTACATAATATATGCAAAGGCTGTTTGCAATAAAAGTCAATGGCGCATAAGAATATGGGACGAAGTAGGACCCACGAAAGCTGCCCCACGGTGAGACGAATTTCTTCTATTCCCGTGCTCTTCTCCTCCGACACTCTCGATATGTCGGCTTCTGTTGGGAGATAGTCGGGGGAGCCTATCCGGAGAACGTGGTCGAGCAAACTTTACAATATAGCTTGATGACGGGAGTAACACCAGAAATAATATACTCACTAAGGCGCACCATCCATAAGATGAAACTCACTGTCCTTTTGGTCGAGGACCTTACTCATGACAGGGTCGGACCAGAGCTGATGTATTGCATATGCAATATCTGGGGAAAGTGTGAATGGCGTTCCTTCATCTACCCTGCAGTTCATGACCTTGTCTGCGAACATCTACATATAGAGTAGATGTAACGTCATTAGGTGAACAAAACAAAGTACACCGTGCCTCAACACTCACCGTATTGGATTCGACGCCAAAGTCCATCTCAAACTTGCGCATGGCGAGAATAATAGCCTGCGCTGAATAAAGGACAGTTTGGCAAACTTTACTGCGATATACAGCGTGCTCTTGCTCTGAGAGGCCAGAGTTTCGCTTTAATCCGTTGACAATAGATTTTTGAGACTCTTGGGAGCCTGTTGAAGAGTTAAAGAAAGGAAGGCGACCGGTAAAGGATCAGATACTCACCTAGAATGAGAATTTTGCATTCTCTCTTGAAAATCCTTGAGTCCTCCTCAATTTGCCTGTCAATGGCGTCACTTCTCTTGTCTTTTTGGTTTGGCTGAGATATAAGATTGCCCATGAGTGTTAGAGGATGGTCGCTGGAGGACGTAGGAAGCACGCAAGAAGATGAAGGCTGTCAGAACAAAACGAACGCGAACCTGAGATAGACCAGGCTTTTGACAAGCTGGTTCCCAGCCCATATAAACGCGTTTCTAGGGTCCAATTCATCCCAACCCACTTGGTGCGGCCCGGAAGGGCTGCATACCGTAGAAGATTACGCTGAGAGACTCATTAATTCGAATGCAACCCAGTGCAAAGAATCCAGAATCCAGATGAAGACGAATTATAATGGGCCGGAAAATAAGCAATTTCGCCTCCCGAAAAACGGATATTTGTTTCTCAGTCGAATGCGGGCCAATATGGATTCACGACAAGAAGTATAGGTATGGCTCGTAGATACCATTTATTAAATGATAACAACAGAGAGGTCAATTCGGGGAGGAATAGTAGTGGTTGAACGAAGAGAAGGTGCATAGAGTAGATTATAGATACTCTCGCTCAGCCTGCTGGGCCTACGGCTTACTTGAGGAACAGTACACTGGGACGAAGTTTAATCTGCGTCTCGGAAACACCCGAGAACTTTATATTTTGCGAGCATTTTGCGAAATGTATAAGTGCAGTTCGTGGCAGCCAGTTATCAAATAGATAGGTCAATGTGAAGAGGAATGGCGGTTGGAAGAAGAAAAGCGAAGCTGTCGAATTCGCGCCATCAGGCTTCTGCATGGCACGCTGACGTCACACTCGGAAGCAAATTCCGTCCGGCGTCTGCTCGGATGTCCGGTCCGGCTCTGCCTCTTATATCGACCTCTTAGCCTCTTTAGCGAGTTGCAAAAGCAAAGAAGACCCAGAGAGGGCGGATAGATTTATATAAGATCCGTTTGTGTCTAACCTTATCCCGCTTACTTGGGATGTTTGCAAATCGTTGCCGACAGTAGGGTGACCAAGTACGCGCTAAGTATCTTTTACTTGATCGAGTACATTACATTGGGGGGAAGTTTAATCTGCGATTCAAAATACTTGGTTTATTTCGGAAACCCATGATATGCCCCGACAACTTTGTTAAGCGGATATTTAAAGGGCTATCATAGGATGTTCCGTGCTTTGAGAGCATTTTGTAGAATCGTCTCCTTAACAATTGAAAAGATGAAGCAAATATTTGTAGGATCGTCCCCCTGGGTTAAGCTAGAAGGCAGGCAATTAAATAATATCAGAATAACCAACAATACAGTACTTACCACGGATAGACACTTGATCTAGCACGATTAGCTTGCATAAACTTCCACAGAATGTACTTGGCCGCCTTATTGATATCATTACCACCTGTGTATTCTGGGAAGTAGCGCTCTAATGGGACCTAAATGTAACGTTGACACAGACAATTTTAATTTTACCGCAAGAACAGAATGAAACCATTACCGTGGGCAGCTTTTTCTTGAACTCATCGATTTCGCTCAGGAGCAGGATTATACTTGTTCTTAGAAACCAGCGAGAATTGATGACACTCTCGAACAGAATTAGAGTTTCCGTCAATCGATTCTGTGGATTCCAAGATTGAATGGACTGAGATAATCAATTACGACAAATTAAACCCACCTTGTTGCTTTCGTCCGGTAAAACTTGGTCATAATCAGTCAATGCTACGCAGAAGATAATACTAGTGACAGCTTCGAAGCAGTGCATCCATTTTCGGCGTTCAGTCCGCTGACAGCCTACATCATATATGCTCAGGCTATTTGCAAAAAAGGTCAACGACGCATAAGAATATGGGACGAAGCAGGACCCACGGGAGCTGCCCCATGGTGAGACGAATTTCTTCTATTCCCGTCTTCTTCTTCTTCTCCCACACTCTCGATATGTCGGCCTCTGTTGGGAGATAGTCGGGGGAGCCTATCCGGAGAACGTGGTCGAGCAAACTTTACAATATAGCTTGATGACGGGATTAACACCAGAAATAATATACTCACTAAGGCGCACCATCCATAAGATGAAACTCACCGTCCTTTTTGTCGAGGACCTTACTCATGACAGGGTCGGACCAGAGCTGATGTATTGCATATGCAATATCTGGGGAAAGTGTGAACGGCGTTCCTTCATCCACCTTGCAGTTCATGACCTTGTCCGCGAACATCTACATATAGAGTAAATGTAACGTCATTAGGTGAACAACACAAAGTACATTGTGCCCCAACACTCACCGTATTGGATCTGACGCCAAAGTCCATCTCAAACTTGCACATAGCGAGAATAATAGCCTGTGCTGAATCAAGGACGTTTTGGCTAACTTTACTGCGATACATAGCGCGCTCTTGCTCTGAGAGACCAGAGTATCCCTTGAATTTCATGATAATAGATTTTCGGACCGTTGGGGAGCCTGTTGAGAAGTTAAAAAATGGATGATGACCGGTAAAGGATCAGATACTCACCTAGAACGACGATTTTGCATTCTCTCTTGAAATTCCCTGGGTTCTCCTCAATTTGCCTGTCAATGGCGTCACTTCTCCTCTTGGCCTTTTGGCTTGGTGAAGAAATAAGATTGCCCATCAGTGTTAGAGGACGATCGCTGGAGGACGTAGGAAGCACGCAAGAAGATGAAGGCTGTCAGAACAAAACGAACGCGAACCTGAGATAGACCAGGCTTTTGACAAGCTGGTTCCCAGCCCATATAAACGCGTTTCTAGGGTCCAATTCATCCCAACCCACTTAGTGCGGCCCAAGATTACGCTAAGAGTCTCATTAATTTGAATGCAATCCAGTGCGAAGAATCCAGAATCCGGGATGAAGATGAACTATAATGGACTGGGAAATAAGCAATTTCGTCTCTTGAAAAACGGATATTTGTTTCTCAGTCGAATGCAGGCCAATAAGGATTCACGACAAGAAGTATAGGTACAGCTTGTAGATACCATTTATTAAATGATAATAACAGAAGGGTTAATTCGAGCGGGAATAATATTGGTTAAAAGAAGAAAGGGTGCAAGTAGAGTAGATTGTAGGTACTGTCGCTCAGTCTGCTGGGCCCGCGGCTTACTTGAGGAACAGTACACTGGGATGAAGTTTAATCTGCGGCTCGGAAACCCGTGATGTGACCCCAGAACTTTATGTCCTGCGAGCATTGTGCATAATCGTCTCCTTGACAGCGGAAAAGATTAAGGGAATATTTGTGGGATCGTCTGCTCGCGATAAACTGAAAGGGAATTCGATAAGATTAGACTATCCACCAGTACACAAATAGCACATCACTTACTGCGGATAGATACTTAACCTAGCGCGATTAGCTTGCATAAACTTCCACAGAATGTACTTGGCTGCCTTATTTATGTCATTACCGCCTGTGTATTCTGGGAAGTGGCGCTCTAAAGGGACCTAAAAGTAATGTTGGCAAAGAAAACTTACATCTGAGTCGCAAGCATAGAATAAAGCCAGTACCTTGGACAGCTTTTTCTTGAACTCATCAACTTCGCTCAGGATCAGGATTATACTTGTTCTGAGAAACCAGCGAGAATTGATAACAGCTTCAAACAGGATCATAGTCTCCATCAGTCGATTCTGCGGATCTCAACGTTAATGGTATGAGATGATCAATTAGGGCAAATCAAACCTACCGAGTTCCTTACTTCCAGCAACTCTTGGTCATAATCAGTCAATGCTACGCAGAAGATAACGCTAGTGACAATTTCAAAGTGGTGTATCCACTTTCGTCGTTCACCACGCTGACGGACAACATCATATATGTGAAGGCTATTTGCAAAACAAGATTGATGAAGCATAAGGATATAGAAGGACGCAGGACCCACGAAAGATTCCCCATGGTGAGACGGGTGGCTTCTATTCCCGGGCTCTTATTCTGCCGCAATCTCAGTATGTCGGCCTCTGTTGGGAGATAGTCCGGGGAGCCTATCCGGAGAACTTGGGAAAGAAAACTACAATATAACTTGATGACGAGAAGAGTGCTGGAAATATTATACTCACTGAGGCGCACCATCCATAAGATAAAACTCACTACCCCTCTCGGCGAGGACCTTACTCGAGATGGGATCTGACCAGAGCTGATGTATTGCGTATGCAATCTCCGGGGAAAGTGTGAACGCCCTTGCTTCATCTGGTCTGTGGTTCATAACCTTGTCCGCAATCTATGAATAGATGTAATGTCATTAGGCGAACAAAACAAAGTACTTTCTGTCCTAACACCCACTGCACTCGATTCAATGCTAATGTCCATCTCAAACTTGCGTATAGCCACAATGAGAGCGCGCACAGAATCTAGAACATTTTGGCTGATTTGACTGTGATATGCCGCTCGTTCTTCCTCTGAGAGACCATCTTTTATAGAAGCTTGCTTTAATCCGTTGATAAAAGATTCTCGAGGCTCTGAGGAGCCTGTTGAAGAGTTCAAGAGAAGATAACACTCGGTCAAAAACCGTATGCTCACCTAGAATGAGAATTCTGCATTCTCTCTTGAAACTCTTTGAATCATTCTCGATTTGCTTGTCAATGGCGTCACTTCTCCTCTTGGCTTCGTTGCTTGGCTGAGAAATAAGATTGCCCATGATGGGAGGGTACTAGAGGTTGGTCACTTGAGGATGAAGGCTAATCAGAAGAAAGCGGTGGCAAACCTGAGACAAACTAGGCTTTTGACAGCTTGGTTCCCAGCCCTAGGTTTAAATTCATTTCCGGATACTTGGTTCGGCTCGGAATACCGTTTGAAACTGAATGCAACACAGTCCAAAGACGAACTAGAAAAATCAGCAATTTTAATTCTTGAAGATCAATTTTTTTCCTGTGTCAAATATTGCTAGACTGTATCTTAGTTTCAAAGGTCAGTAGCGCGTCACGCTTCGGGCTGAACTTGGCAAATTTCCATTTTTATACCCGCTTCCAAAGTTCAAACTGATGAGATTCCGAGTTCGAGCGCTTAAACTAACAGTTTCGGCAGGGAATCAAGGGGTGCCCGGATGGTGAGCCTATTATATCGGGTCAAAATTTGTTTCAAGAAGACACCGACCAGCCGACAGGTCATCTGCCTTTCCGTCTATGAAAGGATTCCTTTGAAATTGAGTCATTCTCCGATGGCAACATCCCCCCAATGCTGTATCTGCTTCGTAGTCGGATGCATTCTGAATATAGTACTTTATTCATTATGCTTCCACTTGGAATCTTGTCCTTACTATCATCCAATTTTCATTGCTCGCACTTCAATCAATATGAACTGCAGTAGCTGCAAACCCATTACTCTGATGTCAAGGAAACCCTGTACAGTGGATATGATACTGCATTATACAGTCAATGAATAAACGTTAGACATATCTGGGTTGTACTCAACCATCTTGTTTTGCACAGTCTTAGTACAGGAAATAACAAATGGATATTGAGTATTGTTATAGAAAACCCCCAGGGGCACCTTATTACAAACATCAGAGCATTACAGGCTATCCAAAAGGCAATACTAGCTGCTTAAATGGACCATGGACATTTTAGCGATCAAGACTGCTGGAACCCCCTCTCCCCTTAACATCATGTCTTGGTAAGACTGCCTGCATACCTGCTGCTAACCTTTCATTACAAGGGACAACTTGAAGAGGAATGATGGCAGTAGACCCCATGACATTAATTCTTGCTATTATGCTATCTGTTAACCTGTCCACTACCCAATTATCACTACGGCGGTTCCAGTTGAAGCGTCCACAAGAGCTACCCCATGGTAAGACAAGTTATGCTATTCCCAGGCTCTCCTTTGCCACAAATTCAGTATGCCAACCACTGTTAAGAGGTGGGAGGAGGAGCCTATCCGGAAAACTTTGTGGTCGAGAAAACTATACAATATAGTTTGATGACAAGAGGAGCTTTATTCACGAAGGGGCACTATCCATAAGATGTAATTCCCTGCTCTTCTCGTCCAGGACCTTAGTGGTATATGATGTTGCATGTGCAATATCTGGGGAAAGTGTCAACGCCGTTGCTTAATATTCCCTGCAGTTCATAACCTTGTCTGCGAACATCTAGATATAAATGTAACACCCGTAGGTGAACGAAACGAAGCGTACTGTGCCCCAACCCCACTCTATTGGATTTAAGTCCATCTCAAACTTGCTCATGGTGAGAATAATCCCCTGCGCAGAATTAAGGATGTTTTGGCTAACTTTACTGCGATATGCAGCAGATTCTTCCTCTGAGAGACCACCTTTTAGGAAATTTTGCTTTAATGCGATGACAAGATGTTTTGGAGACTCTGGGAAGCCTCTTGTTAAGAGTTAGACAAAGAACGGCTATTGGTCAAAGATCACAATCAGCAAGAATGAGATAGTTACATTCTCTGTCGAATCTCTTTCAGTTTTCCTCAACTTGCCGTTCAATGGCGTCAAATCTCTCCTTGTCTTCTTTGCTTGGCCGAGATAAAAGATTGCCTAAGAAAATCAGCTGTATAGGAAATAATGTAAGAAGATGAAAGTCAGTCAGAAAAAGCGGGGGCGGTGAACCTGCTACAAACCAGGCTTTCGACAGGTTAGTTCCCAACCAAGCTAATACAAACACGTCTCTACATTCACTCGGTCCGGCTCGGAAGGGGCTAGTGTTGCCGCGGCTCGGCTAGCCGCAAGTCAACTCGCATAGCCGCGGCTCTCACGATTAGCCGGCTCAATAGCCGGAATGAGCCAACTTGAAAAAGCGCTAGCCGACTCGAGCTAGGTCCCAAGTCGGCTTTGAGCTGGCAAGCCGAAGAGGAAAAAGCCTTCGGGTATCATACACACTGCCTCTACAATACTTGCTGACCACGATGAGGGTGCAGTCAGACAAACAATGCAGCGAGCCAAGCTTCTAATGAGCGCTAATTTGCAGAACACGGGCCTGATGTTGTACGTTGCCTGATGTAGAGTAATGACGCGGCATAATGCAGTGACGTTAGGTACGTTGCCAATGACGTAGCATAATGCAGTGACGCAGTCAGTGCACTTTTCTCAGAAACTTAAAGAGGCATTCGAGTACAGACTCGAAGAGCAATTATGTGACAGAGGCAATGTATTTTCCAATAATTCACAGGAGGGAGGTCAATTTAGTCACTTGTAAATATATCTTAGGCTCACCCAGGCCAAATTCTGCAAAGCAAAGCACACCCTCATCTCGGACCAAAAGCCCCGCATCTATATGACTCGATCATTCTTGGAAGAATTAGGTCGAGGAAAGTGAGGGAAGGGCCTGGAGTGGGCCAGGAGGTGATGCACAAGCCTTAGAATGGATTCTTGCACAATTGTAAGACGACTGTCATTCAAGCTGGAAGGAGTCGACTGTGAGCCAGCTCCCAGCCGCTGCGTTCAGCTTGAAGCCGTGGGAAGCTGGCTCACGTACAGGTGTCAGCCGGCTGACCGGCTCGGCTTTAGTCACCAATCGGCTCCGGCTATTAGCCGGCTTATTTGCGAGCCGCGGTAACACTAGAAGGGGCTGCCTACAGTAGAAGTTTGCGTTGCTCATTAATTTGAATGCAACGCAGGTACCAGTTATTTAATAATAGAAGGGTCAACTTGAAGGGGAACGGTGGTTGTAAGAAAGTCTGCATTACCTAGTACCGAGGACCACACTCGGAACTAAATCCGGTCCGGCGTCTATTCGGATATCCAGCCCAGTTCTGCCTGCTGGCGGTGCGACCTTTAAGTGTCTTCAAAGCAAGACTTCCCATCCTGCGACTTAGATACTCTCGCTGGACGGACGGCATCAACTCTTGTGATACTCACACCTCAGCATTGGCGTCGCATCACCCAATCCACTTCCGGCGCATCATACAAAATCAATCCCTTCTTTAGTTCGCATTCATTACGTCCAAAATCATAGCCTTACAAAGCTTTCTTGTGTGACCTGTTCCTGATGAGGCTCATACTTTTCCAACTCCTTCATAAGCCGTTCCCATCTCCCATCATGCCAACGCAGAATATCTTTCCACTCTTTACTCTGTTCCCCAAAGACAACCTTGAACGAACGCAACCAACCCGCAACAGTAAAATCGGCAAAGCAAGGCGTCTCTCCTCCCATAATCAACACATCACTCTTCCTCATCCCCTTACTCAGCGTCCCAAAGCTCTCTTCAACCTTCTGCCACTCCTTTTCTCCTCTCTCAGGCCCCGGAAGAACTCGCTCCAACTCCATCCCGTATGCCTCCTTCCTAGTTCTCCGGAAATACTCCTCGCTCGGTGGATTCAACACACTGGGAATGTTCGGTACGAAAAACTGAATAATAGGCTCTATGATTCGAGTCGAAAATAGATCATAGAATGTGGCGTGGAACGCGTGTGTTCCGTTGGGAAAAAGAGGTGGAGAGGGGTACTTGTCGTCGAGATATTGAGCAATGGAGAACGAATCGGATACAACGGCTTCTGTAGCGGAGTCGTGAATGACGGGAAGAGTATAAAGCGGGCTCCCGTCTGCTTTGGTAGATGTGGGAGAGGCACCGAGTTGTTTCATTTTTTCTTCAATGTCCGGATATTCGACGAGGACGAGTTCATAAGGAAGGTTCTTGTACGCGAGGCTGTATCTGAGAAGTTGCAAAGGATCAGTATTGGTTTCGAGACAGGGTGGATATACATTATACTTACCTGACCTTGAGTACATTCGGGTTCCATGCAGTGTGCTCCTCTCGTTTACCGGGAAAATCGTACAAGGTGATGGTCATTGTCACAATCAGAGAAGGGGGGTTACTGGCTCTTCGGTACTCTCAACAGAAGAAGTCTTTACGTTTATATGGTGAAGACTTGCTGACGAGAACTACACGGGCAGGAGCAGCGGGCCCGAACGAGCGAAGAAAACTCGTAACCAGATCTGGCTGGAAATTTCCGGGACACACGTATCATTCTCATGACCGGCCTTAGAAGTCTGTCGTCGTAATTCTCCCAAAGATAACTTGTAATGAAAGAGCTCTCCTTCCCGATGTCCTCCCCCAAATCTCAGGAAGTCAATACCGGTGCATCTCCGAGTTCTTCGTACTTTCAGCGGTAATATGGTAATACCTGCAAATCGGAAGCGGACTGAAAGACGCTGGTAAGTAAGCATAGCTAGCTCTTATCAGGTGGGTTTATTTCCATACTTGTGCGCGACAGGATATGAGGGATAGGATCCGGAAAGAAGTCATATGTGAGCGACCAATAACAACATATATGGGGAATCTTACCCAAGAAACAATGTGCATGATAACGAGGATGCGAGGAGAAGCAAGTTGTGAAATTGTTCACAAGCGGCCAAACCTTCGAGCATGACATAGTGAAAGTAGCTCATGGAGTAAGCGACGAGACAGAAGGGGGCAAATGTAAAGGGGTTATTATAAGCACTGGCATGTAAACTGTGGCAGTGGTTCATCGACTTCATCCTACCTACATTCGGTCCAACACTCCAGAGAAGAGCTCCTACTTCGGATGTAGAGAATACATGCGCTATCTATCGAGTAGAATTTTGAAAACCTTCCCAATCCTCAGACTAATTATAATTTAACGTATCGACGAAAACTGCGATTACAAAGCCATGCAAAATGAGTGTGCTTGGGCACGATAAGATCAGCCTGAGGTTTGAAATACCTCGGTGGTGATCTTGGGTGCGGGACAGAGGCGTGGGTCATCATATACGGGGTTGCTTTTGGCCTTGAGAGTATCGAGAGATTTACCACCCTTTCCAGTCTACCACATACTGTTTAGTCAACTCCGAAGTATTCAATTGTTAAGTTTAGTGCTCGGTCACGTACTGTAGTACCCCAATTCCGACCGCGTTCGCGCCGTGCCCGTGCTCGCAACATGAGGGACGGATTCAGATCAGCCGACTCTCCTATACTTCCGAGTTGCTGCCTTAGCGACTGTCGGAAGTTGAGGGAAGCCAAAAAACTGTTCGCACAGACTGTAACGGAGGACGAGGACGAACACAAATCCATAAAAAATGAGCTATATTGACCGCCCTTTACTTACGTGTAGTACTGACAAAATCAATAGCCAAGAATGATAAATTGGCTGGGTCGACCTGGAACGCGATAATCTAACCTATAGCTAACATTCTGTTTCCAAAAAAAAAAGTGTTGACGATGCTCGGAACCGATGGATATCGGATGGAGTAGAGGAGAACACTTACAAAAGAAGCAGAAACCGGTTTACCGTGTAAACAACAAGTTCTCCGACGACTGATTTCGTCCTGAAATGACAGCGAAGCATTAATGCGGACCTATGTCGAATGACCGTCACCCCGAGCTTCCCTTCGAAGAGACTAGTACGGAAGACAATGGCAACTCTGAACTTCACACGCACTTCCTCATCCTGTGCGATTCTCGCGTAGGAGCAGACATAGTGATATCGCTATCATAGCATCGGACAGGATACCAAGGACAGTGTAAGGAATGGTTGCTGCATACTGTACCATTTTAATCAATTCGACGGTCACAGGTCTCAAACCCTCAAAAAGTCGAGATTTTTTGGTCGGTCACAGGTCACTTTGGCCAGTGTCGAATTGACTTTATGATTCATTTTGTTGTCAATTTTTGGCTTAAATAGTATCAGAAATCTATTTTATTTCTGCTTGCTGTAAACGCGCTATGACAGCGATAGAATCCAGCCAAAAAAAAAAAAGATCTGCAATCACAGATGTGCTTGCACAGAATGGGGGTGCAGCAACTGAACACTGAAAGTGGAACCGGCGGCCCTTTGCTCAGTGTCGAAATTTTTTGGGTGTCACAGGTCACTTTTGGATGTGTCAAAACCAAAATTTCGAGGTCCCTACCGAATTAACTTGATCGATTCAAACTCCGCTAACTTGATCAACCTTTTGAATTAAAAGTTAACTTGACGAACTTGATGGAACCTACCAAGTGACATTTATCATTGCTTCTGAGCAGTGAGGGAGTTACAAACTGGCCGTAGATAGTGTATCTTAAGTTGTTAATGTATTTATGCATCGCAATTTTATTCATTGCGCCATTTATACAGTGCCGACTTTCGGCAAATTCGCATCAAGTTAGCGGACTTTGAAATTAATAGAAATCGACACAATATTGCTGCAGGGCAAGCTGAAGCTAACGCTTCTTGCTTTTAAACCATCACCACACACCTACTAGTCACTACTACCTTGCTACATTTTGATCATGCTTAGTTGACTTGCCAACTTTCTGCCTTGGCAGAAAGCACAATAATAATAGTAACACCGCTGAGTCTCAGTAATTTGCAGGTGGCTCCAACACTGCCACAAGGCTGATGCAGATGCTTCTCATCATGGGTGCATAACAGATGGAGACCATAGCTTCTTTCGTACTGCAAATCTTCTTGCAACCTGTGTATTTAATGAGAATCTTCTAGCTTGGGTACCTGTCTTGCATACATACATGAATGGCCTTGATACTGGTCATCACCAGTCACATTTTCGGCACCTATTTCATCAAATTGCAGATTATGCAGGTGAACAGTTTAACTGTGAAATGCTCATTATGTATGTTATTTTTTGTAATTGTTCAATGTAATTGTTTTATACCATTACATTCAGATAGTTTCTAATCCTGTAGCAAGGCCTCACCCCATTCTTGCATACTATCAAGATTGGCTTCAACAAAACTCTCCAAAGAGCCTGGAAGCCTCATTTCAGAATGACTGTTTCACCTATAATCTCCTTCCTGGTGATTGGTCTTTATCTGCAGATGCTACAGCAGCATTCAGTGGAAGCCTTGCTGGTTCTCTGTTAGGATTCAATGTTGGAGAAGCTTTGGCTGTCCTGCCAGTAATCCAGGTTTTGTGTGACTTAGTAGTAGTGTGAGTTTATCTTGGCAGACCAGCCAGTGATGATAGCCAGATATATCATCTTGCTCGAAATTACAGTAAAAAGGAACTGGAGTCTTTAGAACCAGATTCTCCTCAGGGTGGCTTCTTGCAAAGGCATCTTAGTATACCTGAAGGTGCACTAGCAGCATCACAGGGATCACTAGACACACGGGTACCCCCAGTTTACACTAATCTGACTGGTCTTAAAGGAATTACTTCCTCAAGGCACAAAATATCTCTGGAAAATATTGCACTTTTTAGTCACAAGACACAAGCAATCACAGCACACTATAGAAATGGGTCACCATATATATGGAGCTCACACAGTCAAATTGATCATTTTACCCTTACTGGAGGAGAACCATTTCCTATGTCAACACCAATGGCAAAAGTAGTTCACTTACCACCCACAACTCCTCCTGGCCCACCAGTGAAAAACAAGAATGTTCACTTGGATCCAGACTCTTCTCCTACCCATGATTACTCTCTGAGACAGAATCCTAGTTCAACTACCAGATATGAGAAAATTCATGCTCTCAGAAAGTGGTCCCGTGAAGAAGACAGTGAGGATGACTGGGAAAAGCCTGGATATGTAAAGAAACTAAAGCATAGACAAAGATAAAATGATGTGAAGGAAGAGGATCTAACAGAAATTATGGACCTTTTGGAGAGTAAAAAAGTACCACAGACAAAGTTAAAGACCAGTAGGGGTTGTGGATGTGGACAAAGATCCAGGCTTGCTGGAAGAAAGGCTGTCAACAAGTAGACAGGAATCTGTATATACTGGTGTATATAGTGTTGTGTGCATATATGATTTGTTGGTTTGACAAGAAAACAAGTTTCAAGTTTATTATCCTGTCATACGAGTAGTTGCAACTTGATTCTTGCCATATTACAGCTCATATTTTATAGCATGCAATGGTGAGTTGATGGTGAGCAGACAAAAGATATAAATTTCCAATGGTAAAACATTAATTTTATAAGGCATTGGATATCTGGTAAGTGCAGTAAACATACTGATCACAAGCCCATTCTATATTATAACTCATGTTTTACCTTGTGTGACAGTGAACAGTGCATGAAAAGACATGGATTTTATTTGTTAAAATCCCAGGACATATATTGGCATCGAATACATAATAAATACAGTGAGAAGATTACAAGCAGCTGCAAATGGTTTTAAGTGAAGTGCAAGTTAGTTACATTTTGCTGAGTGTCAGCAAGTTAATTTGTCCAAGTGTGGGAAATGACAAGTTGACTTGATTAAATGGGATCAAGTTAGCGATCAAGTCAATTTGCTTGCACTCAAATTTTGACACCTGGTCACAGGTCACAGGTTGCATTGAATTGATTGAAATGGTACAGTACTGTGGATTGTGTGAACTGCCTATATATGAACAAAGTTCCCTGCTTACCTTGACCATATAAGACTCCTCGAAGGCCACAAAGGTTCCCTTGGCAAATCTGAATCAATCCAAAAATTTCTGCAAACAAGGTGTTATTTTGAGAACCAAAAGAATGCATGTTATCATGCCTTACCCATTCCAAAACCTGTCAGTACTTATAAGAGGTACAAGTTGCAAATAGGAGTGGCAGTCACATACAAAAATATGCAATGACTGTAAACTCAAGAGCTGACATTAGCATATATTTTGTTGCTCCTTTGCTGACTACATTTAAAAGAGATGAAGTGATCAAAACAGGGTTCTTTTTCAACTGCATATTGCAATCACATGAAAACACCACATACTACTATAAACTTGTCAAGTGAAGAAGCTAGAAAGTAGAGTATGATCAATCTAGAAATCCAATTTCACGTAGCTCACCCAATACATCCACCTTTGAATGAGCCCCTGAGTGTAACCTAAAAGATAAAAGTAAGTGAAAAAAGCTATTACCTATGCTAGTTTCAAGGATGGATTCACTTTCAACATCACAGTTAACTGTATAAATCTTAGCTGAAGGGAGCACTTTTGGGCCGATAGACAAGCTCCTCCTACCTTTAGTGGCCTGGCATACAAAGGAAGTGGCAAGGGGTCAACAACAGAGTGGCATAAAAAATGGGGCTCTAACCAGTTGATGGTGGTTAGGCCAGTGGGATTTGCATAATTCAGCACCTTTTGAAAACAACATAAAGACATAGCGTCAGAGATAATCACAGTCCAGATAAATACTGAGAAATTCAGAGACAACTCACAACGTAAAAATATATACAGTGGGTCACTATTATAAATTCTGAACAAAATTAAGGATCTAGAAAAGTGTGCACTACTGAATGTGACATGTGCGAGTATCTTGGGGTGGCAGAGGTTAGTACATGAATAGTCAAGAAATGGTGGAGCGGCACATGTCCTACCAAATTACTCTCACCTAACCACAGCACATGAGGGGAGGTGGAGTCCATGGTCAACCAGAGATCTATGTCAACAATAACTCTACCTTTCACTAAAAGCCTGATTAACATTTTGTCATTGGAATAGTGCATGAGCTAGATAAATGTTCTCAACATCCAACACTGCGATGAGATTTCATTGGTAGTTTGTTGTGTACATAAGTCAAACAAATGGAAGGGTACGCAGTAGTAAAAGTGTTCACCTGGAGGGAGGTAACCCCATAAAGCCTAGGAGCAAATCTCAGCTGGCCTCTATCGATACTGATTCTGCAGATTGGCAAGATTGGAGTCAAGAGCAACATAGGGAACAAATACCTACATTGAAGCTACCATGGCTCCGATGAGCACTGTGCCTGTAATATGCAATTAGTCATTAGCTTGGGCCAAATTATTCCCTATATTGGAGCTCACATGAATTCACTACCCCACACTTGATAGCACCTACATCTGGAGCCAATGACATTGGGTTCAGTAAGTTATTTGAGGTTCTGCAAGCCTCTGATTTTAATTCAAACCACAGGGAACAGTTAACTAATTGACTTGATTCCTTCATATTTATGATGAAAGATTGATAACTGAGAAGTCTGCACAGCTGTTCAGTTGTGATTATAGGGGTCTCCCAGCTATAGATGCTGCTAACCACATCAAGATGCTCACTACCAATAAATTAAAGAGATAGCAATGCCATCATTGTGATACTTCATCAGAGACTTGTTAACCTTGACTCTTACTTACACATCTCCCTAGCCTCCTGTACACAGAGTTGTTATTTGCACTAAAGTCTATACAGGGTTGAAAACATGGTATACAGGCATCCACAGTATGCATACTCAATTTTGTTAGTCTTCTTGAAGAGGCTATGATCCTTCTGGCATATATATGTTCATAATAAAGACTTAGTCATTCAATAATAATGTCTCAGTGAACAGTTTAAGTAAAATGTCACCCCTTTGACAGGCTATACCAGGTACCATTTTTACCTACTATACAGATCAAAAGCAAGGTCCACTGCACTGCATCAAAGTAACAGAAGCATCTCCAAGCTGCTTGGCATCCATTCACTCCTCGATATACTATCCATGTACCAGAGTTGATCACATACCCAGAGTTGATACTTTCATAGATAATCATTTCATCCAAGTGCATTTCCAAATGTTTGTCCTTGAAATTCTCCTCGACATTCAGTTAAAACTAATAAGTAGATAGACTTATCAACTTTTTATGAATTAAAAATAATCATGGAATCTTTCAAGTTCAAACAATGATTTTATTGCAGGTATGAGGTCATGAGTGTGTATTATTGATAGAAACTTATTATTATTCTGGCTCTGTTTTCGAGCCTTATATACTAAGGTACAAAAGTACTGGAACATTCTACAAAGTACTACAAAGTGTAAGTATTGTATGTAGTAGAAAGAAATAGAACTGAATAGAAACTAATAGAACATTTGAGTGATATCTACAACACTCCCCCTCAGGCTCAATACATCCTGAGAAGTTCAATGAGATGTTTGTGCTTGCCCCAATCAAGTCCTTTTGTTAATATATTGGCTGCATTGTCTTCAGTTGTGCAGTAGTCAACTAATACCTTGTGAGAGGCAATGTTCTTGTGAATGAAATGATGCTGAATATCAATATGTTTGGAGCGAGTGTGGAAACTGGAGTTTTGAGCAAATGCAATAGTGCCTTGATTATCTACAGCAATATTGACAGGGTGTTGGAATGGTATCCCCAGTTCTGCAAATAAAGTATGAAGCCAGAGTGCTTTGTGTGTGGTAGCAGATAAGGCCAAATATTCTGCTTCCATGCTCAAGAGTGCTACAGTTGGCTGTTTCTTGGAATTCCAAGTTACAGCTCCCCCTGCATGCATTGAGACATAACTGGAAACAGATTTTCAGTCATCAACACTGTTTCCCCAATCGGCATCACTGAAAATGGAAAGTTTAGAATCATCTAATGATGAATATCTGATTTGGAGGTTTAGTGATCCTTTGAGATATCAAAGGATATGCTTTGCTGCAGTAAGGTGAATAGGACTGGGATTAGTGTTGAATTGGGATAGTGTTTGAATGGCAAAAGAGATGCTGGGACAAGTAGTGATAGCAGTGTACATCAGAGATCCAATAATATTTTGATATACTGCTTTGATCTCCAGGTGTGATTCATTTTTGGGAAGGTGGGAGAGTTTTGTATGTGTGTCCATAGGGCTGTGTACTGGTTTGCAGTCATTCATGCTGAATCGGCATAGTATCTGTGTAAGATACTGAGTTTGTGTGATAATAATGGAGTCTTCAGTCTGATGAATTTTCATTCCCAAGAGTTGCCGAACTGGGCCAAGGCAGTTGATGGAAAATTCAGACTCAAGTTGAGACTCAGTGTCTGACATGAGCTGGTCAGATGAGGCAAAAATAGACATGTTGTCCACATGTATGGCAATAATGACAATGCCCTGTTCAGATCTTCATATGTAGATGCATTGATCAGATAGAAGTTGCATGAATCCAAGTTTCTTGAAACTGGAATTTAATGTGAGGTTCCAAACATGTCCAGCTTGCTTTAAGCCATAAAGGGAATGTTTGGGTTTACAAACTTGTGTTGTCCCATCTTGGTAACATTCCAGTTGCATCATGTAAATTTCTTTGTCAAGTTTCCCATTGAGATATGCACCTATTACATTGACAATGTGTGCTTTGAGTTTATATTGGGCAGCAAGGGAAATAAGAAGTCGGATTGTATCCATTCGTACAACTGGGGCAAAGGTTTTGTCAAAATCAATTCCAGGGATCTGAGAAAATCCTTTTGCCACAAGTCAGGCCTTGTACCAAATGATATTTCCTTCTGCATTGTGTTTGACACAATAAATCCATTTATTTGCTATTGGAATGCAGTCAGGTGGACATGATGTGAGTCAGTAAGTGTCAAGCTTTTTAAGTTGCTCAATCATGGCATCCATTGCTTCTTTCCATTTAGGCCAATCAGGGCAGGATCAAGCTTCAGTGGATGACTTCCTGCAGGCATTAATTGTCAAAGATCTGATAATTAATTGACTCGGAAAGCTCAGAAGAAGGTTTGGACACCTAGTCTTTGAAATTCGAGATGTGTTGTAAACTTTAAATCTATGAAGGGGTCAGGATCCCTTCATAGGTTGTTGTAAATGCAATTTCAAATAGAAATGACATATACTTGGCCATTTTGGGGTATCTGGGTGACATGTGCACATGCATCCAGTGATGGCAGCTCAGAAAATGGGCCTGGGCACATGCAATCAGTGAGAAGGCAGGTAGCGACTTGCTCAGAAGGCAGGTAGCAGGTCGAACATGGTGAGTGAAGTATGCTTGCAGAGCACTCAATCTCTAAACAAGAACCAAAAATATCATTGAATTAGAGGGTATACATGTACTATATAGCTTATGGATAGAATCCTACTCCTCAGCCTTTCGCTGCACATCTTGTTGCACTGATAGTCTATCTTATCTAACATCTCTTGTCAGCATACTCTCTCATTGCTCAAATGTCTGAATATCACAGTATGGATAATCTCCCAAAGGAAATTGGTCAACAGCACAGCCACACCAGTGCAGGTGGTCAACTGCCTGGATATCATTCGCTCAACCTGCCTGGTCTCAGCCTCAACAGATATCTCCCTCCTGGTCTTCCTCCTCTGGGTCTTCCTCAGCTACCTGCCTCTCAACTTGGGGTTTTTCCACATGCACCCTCACACCCTCCTGGCCTTCCTCACCCTCCCTTCATTGGCATTTGTGATGAGGCAAGGGAGCCTCAGACTGTTGTGCAATATGGTGGCTCTGTAAGTACAAAAGAATGCGAGGTGTGAATCATATACTCACCAACTTAATCCAGGCAGCATCAGCTGCAAATTTGCCTAGCTGACCAGAAGTGTTCTGCCATACCAGGCCAAAGCATTATCAACCAGGACCCTTGCTTCCCAACAATTTTGGTGCACCATTCCCTTAAGATGCTGCAGCTGTTCCATACTGACCCCCTCCTGATCCACATCCACTTACACCTGAGCCTGAATTTCCTATGCTGATGCAGCTGCTTGTAACTGCTAAGTCTAACTTGAAGGCTGCGAAGGAAAGAGGTGTCAGTGAGAGGGCAAAAGAAGGTAAAGAAAGGGCAAAATACAAGAGCTTGAAACATAAAAGAATGGAGAATGAGGGTGACTCAGATCAGAGCAACAGTGGGCAGCATGAGAGGAAAAAAGGTGGATGAACCAAAGGCTCCTATCAGTACTCTCAGGAGGAGTGTCAGGAACTTGTGGACTTGGCATTGCATGTAGTACCGACTGGTCAGAGTGGATGGAAAAAAGTTGCTGAAGATTATAACAAGTGGGTGAGGAGAAATGGATACCCAGAATGAGAGAGACAGCCTTTGAATGCAAAATTTAGTCAGGTCAGAAAGCTTTTTGAGAATTTGATTTCTGTAGAACTTACTACTGCACTCCAGCTGGTTGAAACTGCAAGAACAAAACCAACTGGTGATGGTAAACAAAAACAAATGTTACGCAATGCTTTGAGAGCAGAAGATGGAATTAATGAGAAAGCTGCTGTAGGGGAGGTGCATGATGAGCCAGAATTACAGTCAGAAGATGAGGACAAGGAGGTTGAGTTTGTTGAGGTGCAAGGAATGGGAAAAGGGAAGATGAAGGAGAAGGGCAAGGATGTGGAGGAAACAGTTCTCACAAAGGCATTCAAAATTGAAGCACCATTATGTTCACAGCCTCAGAAGAACCAAGCAACAAATCTACTCACCCAAATCAGTGCTCAGCTTGATCCGGCAGCTCAGCAATGGCGTGATGAGAAGCAAGCCACCCACAGCTTCCAACTTGTATATCTTCAGGGCCTCCAGGCCCAGCTTAATGAGGAGCGAAGGCATTGGGAACAAGCTGAAGCTCAAGTCCATGAATTAGAGCTAAGCCTTGTTCACCTTGAAAGTCAAAAGTATTCAAGTTCACGCTCCCAGTCTCCCTTTCACTTGCATTCATACAGCCACCGTTGCCATTGTTCCCATTTTTGTTCCCACTGATGCTCACAGCACTGCTATTGTTCACACAGTTGTCATTGAAATCCCACTCCAAATTATCAAACTCATCATTCATATTGTTGGAGCACTACATCCATCTCTTGGAGGACATCTAGTCCTCCCCATCCATCCTGACAGCTAGAGCATTCCTCTCCAATGTTTGTGGGCTCCTCTAGCAGCAATCAGTCCATCCTCTCTTTGAGTTCTCCTGCTCCTGCTCCTCCCATTATTATCCACACTCCAGTCATTACCCCATCTTCAAGAGTAGATCTCAATAATCTTGCATCAGTTGCTGAAAATCTTCCTCATCTTGTCCCAATGGATACAGTTAGTATTCATTGGGACAGAGAACCAGGCTATTTCAAAATTGCTTTAGTATCTCCTTCAAAGAGTTTGCAGTTGTGTCAAGATAAATAGTTGTACAATATGAATTATATACAGTTACTGCATAGGTATTACATGAAATTGAGCAACATGATCCTTGCACCTAATCTCCCTGAATATCATATCCCCCAATGCATCCCATAGACAGTTGTCCTCAGAAGCTTTCCACATAGGTAAATACACAGTACAAATTTGATTGATTCCAATACAATTAGAATGTAAATTGAATAATCAACAACAAGTCTCAAGTAAGATGAGGCATGCTTTTTCTGAATTGATATCCAGAGGAACCCAAAGATGGCCAAAGGAGCCTTGCAAGGTTTGCATCCCCCATTCAGCTGTCTGTCAGTACAAAAGCAGCTGGCAATTGAAGTGCATAATGTAGTCCTGCTTGGCTGGATCTGTGGGAACTCATTCACCTCCCTTCATTGGAGCTTTAATCTTTCCTTTGATGTTACCAGGTCCTCTTGGAAAAGCCATATCAGAGATAATATAGAATCCATCAGGTATGCACTCCTGAAGCCACTGGAAAATGGGCCTAGCAGTATGGGCATCATGCCAACTTCCTGGAGCATTAAGGACAGTGTCAATGATGACACCTGGGCATGGAGACATATCAGTGAAATGTTAAACAGAATACAAACCTTTTGGGGAAAACATCAATACATTGGTGATTGTATGGTCTGTTTTCCAACCATTATATGTTGTGTTTTCCACCTCGGGGTCATCTGAAACTTGAGTGGGCAGAGAAAGACCATTGATTGAGCCAAAAGCTCCTTCAAGAAGTGAGTGACAATGGGTAATCAAATCTGAGAGTTCTTCAAATTCTTTGTGAGTCTCTGGGAGGGAAATTTGTGCCTCTTGGATTGTACAAAGAGTGATGAGAAGAATGTCAAGAGAAAAAGAGAGGTAACACATAAGCACTGATGGTACAACTGTGAATATTGAAGCTGCACTTGGAGTATAGCTGAGCCAAGGTAGTGTAGAACTAAACTGAGGGCACCAGCTGCATCCAGGGACCTCCTTTCAGCTCAAGGGACACCTATATGAGAAACATCGTTGCATGGAATGGGTGTACTATTCCAAATATCTGCGAAGTGGCCTCTTCCTTCAAGGATAAAGCAGAAAGTCACTACATCAAACCCCATAGTAGTGATAAAGGCATGATTATTCTGTCCCTTCCATAGACAAATCCAGGGAGACTCTAGGTGTGGATTCGGCATCAACTGAGGATGTGTCAAATATAGACAAGATGGATTCCTTTGCCAGATACATGCATTTTCTTGGCCTAAAACCCCAAAGACTAAGGTGGCAAGGATGAGGAGGTTCAACTGTTCTTCATCTTCTATTCCTCCTCCCTCATCCTGCAGTAGAATCAGAGAGGCTGGTTGCATGAACACAACTCAGTGGTGGTAAGCAGAAGAAAATGAACAGAATCAAC
The DNA here is from genome assembly GCA_000827265.1 of Collybiopsis luxurians FD-317 M1. Lineage (NCBI taxonomy): Eukaryota > Fungi > Basidiomycota > Agaricomycetes > Agaricales > Omphalotaceae > Collybiopsis > Collybiopsis luxurians. Next base: position 105,976 of record KN834829.1, read on the forward strand.
AGGATCATGTGAACTTAGGTACAAATAAATTTCTAGTGCTAAGACAATAAACTGGCCAATTAATTGAATTTGACATCTTCCTCAGCTCTGCCATTTGAACATTTAATTGCAGTGGGAAGTCATCCAGTGACTGTCAGAGGTTCAGTGACAGAGGCATCTTCGACAGATGTGCAAAAGCGGCAGTATCAGGGTCAGGTGCTGAGTTGGGATCAGAGATTTGTGGAACACAAGTTTTCCAAGCATCTGGCCATTTAGGTGAGTGCAAATCTGGATTGTTTAAGAGTTGGTAATTGATAGTGGATTTAACTGCTTGGGGGATAGATGTATGAGGTGGTGGAATGCTCTTTGGAGGTTTGGGAGTGGCTTGAACAAGCTGTATTTGTGGGACTGGTTTGTTAGAGGTATTCTCCTCTGTATCCGAAGGCAGTAACTTGACTGATTTGTTTTCAGTATTCTGAATTTCCTTCTGTTCCCCCTCAAGTGCTGATGTAGGGATTATTTCCATAGAAGAGCTGTCATCAAATTCTGAATTAAATATGACATTTCAGGAAGTTTGTATTTTTTGCAATTCGGGGTTAAAATACTGCCATGTGCATGATTCATCTGAGAGGCCAGTGAAGCAGAATGGACAAGATTTAGATGTAAGTTTTTGATTCTGGCTGTCTTGGTGCAGAAACCAGCAAGGTGAGCCAAATTCTCGTAATGTGCTGATGTCTGGTTTCTTTTTCCAGAATGCTTCATCGGGAGTGATATCCTGATTTAGTGCTCATGTAGGTGACCTATTTTTCAAGTACACTGTGTATGCAACTGCTTCGGGCCAAAGGAATAGAGGTAAGTCATGTTGGGCAAGCATAGCTCATGGATGCTCAATGATTGTGCAATTTAATTGCTCCACAACTCCATTTTGCTGTGGTGAGTATGCAGCTGTATATTCTGACTGAATTCCTTTTGACAAAAGGAATTTCTTTACAGCAGTTGAAATATATTCACTGCCATTGTCAAAGCAAAAAGCTTTACAATGTTTGCCTGTTTGGGTGAGGATATATTCAACATATAACTTGATTTTCTCCTCTACTCCTGATTTCTCCTTTAGGAAGTAAATCACAGTTCTTCAGCTTGCACCATCAGTGAACAAAATAAAATATTGTTTGCAATTGATTCCATAGGTGCATGCAGGTCCCCATACATCAGTGAAAGTTATTTCACCAATTTCTGTATATTTTCTTTCTGCCTCTTTGGGAAAGGTTTCTACATGTTGTTTGGCACAAGTACAGGCTTCACAATCAAAGGTGAGGGGACTAGCAGTATCGACAATCATACTGCTGACCATTCCCTTGTCATAGAGAAGTTTGACAGATTTTGAATTCATGTGTCCAAATACTCGGTGCCATTCCTTCCAAGTTCGGGCAGAGGGGACTGATGGAAATGCAAGTGTTTTGAGGATGGTGGGATCAGATGGTGATAATTGTAGAGATGATGAGAACCAATGTGAGCTTCTAGTGACTCTAATAGTGTATAGATTCCCCACTTGCCTTCTGTGGATTATCTCATGTGGGGAGGGTCCAGGAGAAAATATTGATAGTGATTCCACTGCAAATTTGATGGTAAATCCTGCTTGGGTCATGCATCCTACACTGATAAGGTTGAAGGGTGCATCTGGGACATGCAGGACATTTTGAAGTGTAAGATTATATGCATTCTTTCCAAGGTGAGTTGCAATAGTGGCAGTACCTTGTCCTACTGCAGGAGTTTGACCAAAACCTTTAACTGAGTGTCCAGGCATCTTGGAGTAAGTGGAAAAAAGTGATTTATTGCGGACTATATGCTTGGTACAAGCTGAGTCTATCAACCATGTATCTGGAGGTAAGCCATTTTCTCCTGAATCCTGACTCATGAAAGCGTAGTCAGTCTCAGTAGGTGGTTCCTCCTGAGCAATGTGAGCATGGTTGGGTTGTTTGGATCATGTCTAGTTCTGCATGGTACATCTGTAATTCTCCTTCTTCTGTTGTTCTGTATATGTCTTGCCGGCAGCAATGTCATGGCAGTCACTAATGAAATGACCAGGGCAACCACAGCCATGGCATGTTGCCGTTGATAAAGGTTTGCCCCTGCTCTTGAATTTATTTGCTGCAAGTGCAATATCATCAGAACTTGGCTTGGCAACCTTTCAGCAAGACTGTTCAAGGATGCGGGAGAGGAGTTTGGTGGAGTCTGAGAGTGAAGTAGTGTCAACTTCTTGAATGAAGGAGTCCCAGGAGTCTGGAAGTGAAGTGAGGAGGGTGATAGAAAATTCATCCTTGGAAAGTTGCAAGCCGAGTGCGGCAAGTTCTTTCCAGTAACAAGTCATAGTGCATATATGCTCATTAATATCTTCCCCTTCTTGGCATTGAGTATGGAAAAGCTTTCGATGTACTGACACAATACCAATAGCTCCTTTAGGCTGATACATATCTGATAGTGTGGTCCATGCTGCACTTGCAGAGGCCACATCAGAAATATATATTAAAGGTTCGTCTCCAACTCATAGTCGGATGGCGGATAATGTCTGTTGATCTTTCTTGGTCCAATCTGCTGCTACTGTGGTGTCATTAGGTCTGGAGCTGGTGCCAAGGGCATAATCCTCAAGGCCCATGCCTGTCAGAATGTCAAGCATTTTAATTTTCCATGTGGAGTAATTCTCAACACCGGATAAATGCTGAATTCAGTAAGCACTATTTGATGTGGCATTGGACATTTTAAATGTCAACTGTCAAGATGCTGATATGCGAGTTAGAAGGACGAAAGAGCTGAGTATATGTGAGATTTCAGTTTGGCTCGGGGCCCATAACCTATTGCAGGTATGAGGTTATGAGTGCGTATTATTGATAGAAACTTATTATTATTATGGCTCTGTTTTTGAGCCTTATATACAAAGGTACAAAAGTACTGGAACATTCTACAAAGTACTACGAAGTGTAAGTATTGTATGTAGTAGAAAGAAATAGAACTGAATAGAAATTAATAGAACATTTGAGTGATATCTACAACAGATTTTTCCCCTTTACCAGTGCCGGGAAGCATGGAAAATGCTCAATTCTTTTCATGTTTCAGAAATTATGCTTGTTATATCATTCAGAAGATCTGAGCACCATCCTTAAATTTGAAATGAGCAGATTTTTCTCAAATGAGGTGGTGCAAACAGTCTTTTCCCATGGCCCATGGGGTTTGGAAAGTGTCAGTCCGAGCATCAACTCCCTTCATTCTAATGCCCTTTCTCGGATGATAGCTGGCACAATTTTGGGGGCTCTAAAAATGTCTTAACTTGCTTAAGGTGTAATGTCTATATTGTTAAGCAAGTCCTAAGTTTCACCAGCCTGGTATTCCAAAAGAAAATTATACCTCGGACATTGTAGTTATCAGCTCTGGCACATAGATAGTATAAGACATCATGGTGCAAAATTTCATCAGAGTCCAGACCCTACTAGTCCAGACAACTGTGTTCATTCTATAGCTTTGCAGGTGACAGATTGAGGTCCATGTCCTGATATTTTCAGCTAGGCTAGTCACTGCTTGGTATCGAGAATCCTGATCTAAATCAGACTTGAATATTGAATATTTATTCGGTGAGCGACAGAGTGACCACTGACATTGAGATCCGTATACTGATACTTTCAGCTAGGCTAGTCACTTGATATTAAGAATTTTGATCTAAACCACCTTTGAATACTTACTGTTTATTGGGTGAGCGAATGGGTTGCAGCGAAGACCATGTAGCATTGAAAGCTCAACAGCTTAGACTAACTTCGCCGGAGCCTCTGTTCACTTGAAGACAGCTCCAAAGTAGCTAATGGCTACCAGTGAGGCTGGAGGCTTCTGTTTGAGCATTCAGTTGGCCTTTTTAGCTCAGCGGTAGAACCTTAAGTTGTCCGCAAAATTGTACCCTAAAAATAGCAGACTGTACCAGCAGAGAAAGAGAGCGAGTTTGTTGTTCACTGTCTCCTTTTTATCTCTCTGACATGGGCTCGCAACAGCTTCTACTATGTCTAGAATAAATAGTTTTCCAGTAAACTCAACGGAATAAACCTTTTTTTTTCTGGAACCAATATTTAAATGCAGACTGACTAGGCGCGAGGCTTTTGAATTAGGTGATAATGAAGTAAGTGCTCAGTTTTCGAGAATTTTCTTCGATTACTATGTTATGCTTTCTCTGCAACTCTGATCAACATAAGAATGGAGGATCAAGGTTCCGAAGAAACTCAAGAAAATATGGTCAAATTTTGCTTAGGCTTTTGTAATTCCGATGATAATTATTAATATATCTTCGCTTCCCCGACTCTGACCGAAGAGAAGGGAGGGATGTGTATGCATCAAATGGTCATTATCTCCCTAAATTTCACCCCAATAAGTAGGTCTTTTCCATGGAGTTATCTAATTTCAAATTTTCTCACATTCTTCTCCGCAGTAAATTTTCCTTTCTCGTTTCATGTTTTCCGTCAGCTCCCTGACTTATGCAGTTGGGTTAGACCTTTTGTCTTTTTGTAATGTCCATCAGTGAAGTATACCACAATTCCATCTCCTTTTCCCCCCTTGGAGCACCCCTGCTGCGGCGCCATTGAGAGAAACTGAGCTAAAAAAAACTTAAAGTTCTTATGTTGACATCTATACAATCTCATACTTCTAGAACATCCAAATCTGTCGCTGTGGATAACATTGCGCAAACCTGTCTTCAGCTGCATGCCCACCACTCTAACTCTGACCCACATTTGTACATATCCATCTGTCAACTCTATGGAAAGCTTTGGTGCCGAGATTGCTCATGCCTTGTTCAGGTCATTCCCCCTTCAGAAGAGAGATCAGATGTTACATGATTTCTTGTCATCTAACATCCTATATTTCCTCAGTAAAGACATAGTCAATCAGATTTTTCAGTTGGCAATGATATCCTCGTTGGCCTTGGTCATTGGATCTTCTGCAATGGCAGCAACAGGGTAGTCAATTGCTCTGCTCCTGTGGCTTTATACATTCTCACTGTCTCAGGTCAGAGTAATGCAACTCATTTCACTCTTAAAAACTTCGGGTAAGTTGTTGGTCTTGAATCTAAATCACTTCTGACTTGTACAATAGGTTTTCTTGCTTCACAAATCCAATTCACTGAGGATGTATGGGGACAGTCCAGCGCATTTGGAAATACCGCAAAGATCATGGAAGGCCGGTTTACATTATTGAAACTAAACAGTCCTTGATTTGGAAACATGTCTTGTGTGGTCCTTCAACCACCCATGGTATCATCATATCTGCCACCCATGTCATTGTCCTTTACCCGGAGTTAAGCCTGCAAAAAAGGCTTTGATGAGGAATACCGACTTCTCACCCTTGAATGAGGACTGGCCGATGTGGAATAGGCTGCGTGCTTTGGGATTGACTGTGTACAGACATAAAGGGTCAGACGGTGGTATAACTACTTTGGAGTGTCCGGCAATGGGGTTTGGCATGCTAGCTGGTCTCCGGTACTGAATGCTTGCAATGACTACTTCTTTCAACTCGCAGCGCATCAGTTCGAGCACAATGACTTGTAGTATACATGGCAATTCACTACACACTTCTCGGATCAGCGATGCAAGTTTTTCGGTAAATGTAGATTCAATTAAGTAACATGGCTCATGGGCAACATTGAGGACAGTACATGTGATTGGTTGTTATTTGGGTACCAGGTATCTGAATAACTATTAACAACAAACTCGAGTTGAGTCGGGGATTGCTGCCGGGGGCAGCGCTAAGGATAGATAAATCATGTGATACTTAGTCACTCAATTGAGTACTTAGGTCGTTTCGCGCTGTCGTCCAGTTACTACATTATACTCTCTCTGTCTAACTTGGCTTGGCTTTACCTAGTATCCCTCATTACTCTGGCTTTTGGTTTGCTCCGACCCTGGGGTCCTTACAGCCTTAGGCCGTAGGACATCCGTAGTTTTTGCGCCAGTTTCTCTGACACCCAGATGCCAAAACGCAGGTAACCTACCTATAGTAAGCTGCTATCTGTGGCATAAGTAGCATAACTGAGGACGAAGATCCAAAGAGCATAATCGATAGCATTGACGCTTTGCAGGGGAACGAGATGACTGAGGCATTACGGAACGATATCTACGATAAGCAAACCGCTGCTTCTCAGCGAGGAGTTAGTAGAGAGACACTAGCATAACAAAAATATCAGCCCCGTCGCAGGTTACTCCCGAATAACGCATCATCTCCGACGAAGTCCCCATTGTCATCGGCATCTCTCGCTATCCGATAAGCTTCGGAGTTATGAGGCGCCACAAGCAAGTGCAGCTGGTCGAATCGTGAATATCACGCCAACAATGATTTAAGCAAGACAAATGTCAGCTGCACATAGTTTACCGTTTATCTTTGTTCACCGAACTAAACCCAATCCAGTAAAATGAGGGTTCCTCGCTTCAAAGTCGATGACATTCGGATCGTTGCCGTAATCGATTCAGCCCTTTGTGCTATGAGCGACGTACTCACCATTCGGCGTTTACTGCGGCAGCTGTGCCTGTACCATCCTTTATGCTGATTGATTCGTATCAGAATATCTGGATGCACCTACTGCAATGCAACCGTCAACTTCGTGATTTGGGATCCACATTAACAACAGTATATGGATTCGCAATATATATGGGTCTGAATCATTATATGCCTTCGACGTGCAGTTAAATACCAGGGAGATGCATAAGTAGAAGTACATTAACAATAGCTACTACATATCTAGTATGTGCGCACGTCCAGGAATGATGCGACGCACCTTCCTTCTGAAACTGCCAAGTCTTAGTACGAGCTAGAATGCATTGATTACCTTCACCGGTAATTTTCAGGTTTTATGGATGTAAACCGATCAGACGTTCACCATACCTATGGACGGTAGGTCCTGAGTTCCGCATCGGGATACCCTGCGTTCAGATCGTGGACCATGCCGTGTATCAGAACTTCCTTCCTTCCGCCAACTTGTTGATTTTATTCTCTTCAGTTCCACTGAAACTAGAATCGAACGCTCAATCCGAAGGCTCATCAATGAGGATTCTGATCACACATATAGGCAGGCGTACGTTAACAAATGTCATCCGGTTTTATACACATGAACAATCGGAAGCCTCTCGGTGCACATCAGCCTAGTACAATCTCTGGCTCTTTATCCCACTGGTTCTCAACTGTGGCGTTAAAACGTTTACGATTAGGACGTGCCCTTCGATTGGTGTTGAGCAGCATAACACATTCCACGTCTCAATTTAGACCGGGTACTCGCGTTTAAATGTAATAAAGTGGTACCTTAGTCCTCGTTATCCCCAATCCCAAGTTAAGGCGGGGCTATGTCAAGGCATCGCGCCCGAAAAGAAGCATGTACATTAGAAGCTAAACCCACATAGAACACCATTTTCATGCTATCTTAGGATTTCGAAAAAGGTAAGAGAGCGTGAGTGACATTTACTGAATTTGAAATGGAAAATATTGCATTCAACATAGTTATCACACGCCTTTGCTTTATATCTCAGAGCTCCATGATGAACTCTTACAAATTCCTTCTAGCATGGCTCCCATAGGACTTCCGGAGGCTCAGATTCTGGGCCTCTTCTTGCAAAGTGTATTCTATGGACTTTTCTGCATATCAACTGCTGCTTGCATACATAGTGCTTGGAACTTCCCAAAACGTGGTCAAAGTCGTTCTTCAGTGAAATGGTTAATGCTCACTATTGCCGGACTTTTGTGGGTCGTAGGTACATTGGATGTTATTCTTGAAGTTGTGCGACATGTAGATGCATTTATAACATCACCGGAAGGTCCATTGGCGAAATTCACGGATTTGTCTGACTGGATCAATATTTGTAAAGTAGGTTTTTTCCTATGCTCGAACCAGGCCCCATTGTAGCGTCGTATGTGATACCACTCGGTAAAGTCTAACAGCTTTGCTCAGTGGTCATCGTGATGGTACAGACGTACTAACTCGAGTCTAGTCATTTTCCGTCATGGTTTTGACTGACATATTCCATGTTTTAGACCACAGATATTGGTGTCCAAACTTTTATCGGAGATTCTCTTCTTGTAGGTTGCCATATCATTTCTGCCCATGAGAAGCTCTCAGTGTTCTGATCCAGATCTATCGGTGCTGGGTCATCTACAATGAATCATGGGCAGTGATAAGTTTGCCCCTAATATTGTGGGTAGGCGGAACTGTATGCACCATTCTGGGAGCTACTTTCGAAAGCAAATTTGCCACCAGAAGTACACTAAACACCCCCGTGCTTGCCCCGATAATCTACGGGTTTTGGGCAAGTACAATTGCATTAAATATTATTACAACCTGTTCGTAATCTGGATATTTTTTAGAGAAGTCCGTTAACATATCAAAATTTACAGCGCTCATCGTTTACCGAATTTGGAAAGTACATCAACTAACCACAAAATTTCGTCGGAATTCAATATTGACGGAATCATCTTCTGCCAAAAGGCCTTCATACTTGATGTATATCATGAGGATAATGATCGACTCTGGCGTCCTAAATACTAGCATGTCTGTTATCACTCTTGCTACCTACGTCTCGGGAAGTAACTCACTTTACATTACTTCAAACGTGGTGAGTCCTAGTAGATCATGGATGCTGTATAGAACTAACTTTTGCTAGGGCATTGAAGTGTCAGGCATTGCTTTCAATTTAATCATCATACGAGCGGCTGCATTTACGGAAAGTCAACAAGTACAAACCACCCAAAGCATTCCGCTTCAACCTTTGGTATTTGCGGAAAATGTACTAGTCCAGAATGTTCAAAGCTTTCCACTTCAGGCCTTGCCCGACGTTTTCAGCTCGAAAAGTACACCAGCTGTGAATGCATCTGTGAAATTAACAAATCAAAAGGAAGACGGAAGGATCCTTATTCTCGATTAGCAGATGTATGTAACCGCCCACCGGCTTGACCGGTGATAGTTATAGTGAACTCGAGTCATGTTTGTACTTCGGCTTTTACTTTGGTCACCTCTTGGCGTACACATCAATAGCTTGGGTTTTGTGTACATTTTGAAAATTGTACAGTGTAAGACCTAAAATCGATTTGGCTGACTGGATCAATGTCCGCAAAGTATACCTTCTTCTGCAATTTTTCCGTCATAGTTTTGACTGGCATGAAAATGTAATACGCTGCAGATTACAGTTCTCAAACCTTGATAGGAGATGCGTTGTTTGTGAGTGCTGTTTCATGGCTGTAGCTGAGTGTGCACAAGGTAACTTTTTTTGCCCGCGCTTAGCAGGCTACAGCTCTAACTTGGCAAAATGTAATTCTCATTAAAACTTATTTTTGACATATTTATCACTGTTGAAGCAACTACAATTGGGATCTCACTAAATCTTCACATTCTATGAGTGTATTGAATGCTTGAAATGCCTGATGATGCCGAGACTGCAGTTGAAAATTCTTTAATTGACTAATTCTCATGAGTAGAAGATCTAGAAGGCTGCCGTGGGGCTTGCGATGAGTGATGTGCCACAGAAAGTGTAATCATTGTCTTTCGTCATTAGAGTCAATGTCCCACTTCTCTTATTTACTCACATCCTGCTTCCCACAAAAACCATCCCAGAACCCTCCCGCAAGCACGGCAACACCCCATGCCTCAGGGTCCATAGGCAGCTCTGATAATCTAGACCCTTCCTTCGCCTGTGACTCAACACCGACATAAACTGCCCGCGTCCCCTTTTGCCCCCCCCCCCCCACCGATCAACATATCACTCTTCCTCATCCCCTTACTCAGCTTCCCAAAGCTCTCTTCTTTCTGCCAATCCTTTTCCCCTCTCTCAGGCCCCGGAAGAGCTTGCTCCAACTCCATCCCAAACGCCTCCTTCCTAGTTCTCCGGAAATACTCCTCGCTCGGTGGATTCAACACGTTGGGGATGTTTGGTACAAAAAACTGAATAACAGGCTGGATGATTCGTAATGAAAGAGGTCTCGGTCCTGATGCCCTCCCTTAAGATTCAGGGACCCATTACTAATACATCTCCGAGTCCTTCTTACCTCCAACGGTAAAACGGTATTACTTACATATGAAGTATCAAGGACGCTGGTAAAGAAAGCCAAATCCTTTTATCAGGTGGGTTTGTGTCGACATGTGTGACAGAAGGTAAAGTATAAAATCGGTTAACGAGTGATATATGAGAGCCAAATAATAACCTATATAAGCTTTCTTACTTAAGGCACAATTTGCATGACAACGAGGAGGCGAGGAGAAGGGAGAGCCCTCGTTGTGCTCAAGCGATCCATTTGAGGATGACGAATTGAAACGTCAATTAAAGTAGCTCATGGGATAAGCGAAGCAAAGTGCAGAAAAGGGACAAAGTCAAGGTAATATTATATGGCCCATGTGCTCGATTTCGGCTGAGCAAACCGATTTCTGAGTTTTTCCCTGCCTATATTCAGTCCAACGGCCCAGAGCTCCTGCTTAAGATTACGGACGACTGACGCACCATCCGCTCGGGATAAATTTTAAGGACCTTCCAGTCCACTTAAGAAAATTCTCAAAAAACTACACATATTGATGAAACTTTAATTCCATTTTGACGCAATACAAAATGGGTGTCCTTGCGCATCATAAAATCAATCGGAACTTTGAAACACCTCAGTAGTGATCTTGGGGGCGGGATAGAGGCGTAGGTCATCATCTACGGTATTACTTTTGGTCCTAAGGGTGTCGAGAGCAAAGGACGGTCCTTGAGCACTCTTACCAGCCTGTCATATATTGTTTATTGTTTAGTCCATGCCAAAACTTTTTTTTTCTAGGACTTATTGGTTGGTCACGTACCGTAGTGCCCCAATGATTCTGGCCCCATTCGCGCTCCGTCTGGGCTTGTAACACGACGGACGGTTTCAGATCAGCCGAGTCTCCTACTATGCTCCCGAGTTGCTGCCTTAGCGACTGACGGAAGTTGAGGGAAGCCAGAAGACTGTTCGCATAGACTGTAATAGAAGACAAGAACGAACACAAATTCATAAAAAAATTAACTTCATCAACTGTCCTTTACTTACGTGTACCACTGACGAAATCAATAGCCAAGAATGACAAATTGGCTGGGTTGACCAAGAATGCGACAATTTGAGCTATAGCTAACACTCTGTTGCCAGAAAAAAAAAAGAAGAGAAAAACAAAAAACAATGTGTTGGCCATGCTCAGATTCGATAGGAGAACACCTACGAAAGAAGCAGAAACCGGTTTACTGCGTAAACAACGAGTTTTACAACGAGTGATTTAGTTCTGAGATGACTTGATCAGAACCTGATGTCAAATAACCCTCACCCCGAGCTTCGTACCGAAGAGAATTGTACGGAAGATCAGGGCAATTCTAAAGTTTACGAGCACTTACTGCTTAATCCCAGTACAATTCTCGCGTAGGAGCAGACATAATGATATGGCTATCATTGCATCGGATAGGATACCAAAGACAGCGTAAGGAATGGCTGCTGCATACTGTGGATCATGTTAGCCGCCTATATATGAGCAACAAATTTTCTACGCACCTTAACCATTCGAGACTCCTCGAAAGCGGTAAAAGTTCCCTTGGCAAATCTACGTTCAATACCACGTTAGAAGTGACGCCACTGGTAGTAACATGGACAGGATGCTCGCAAAAATCCAAAAATCTCTGAAAGCGGGGCGTTATCTTAAAGAGCCAACGTATGTCATTGTTCCTTACCCAATCCGAAACCTATCAATACTCGTAAGCGGTTGAATCTGGATACAGCAGCAGCTACGGACAAAAATGTGCAAAGACCGCCAATCCGAGAGCCAACGTTAGCACCCATCTTGTCGCTCCTTTGCGCACAACTATCAGAGGTCAAAAGAGGACTCTCCGTCACCTTCGTAGGGCGATTGCAATGAAGTTGTACGTACTAACATAAACTTGTCGGGTGAAGAAGCTAGAGAATATAAATCTTCAAAATTCGACTGGACATAGTTCGCCCATATACGTACTCACCTTTGAATGAGACCGCCGAGTATAACCTAAAACATAGAATTAATTGAGCAAAGCTATGACCTCTGCTAGTATTGAAAACGGATCCACATTCAGCAATACCGTTAACTGCATGTATTTTAGTTCAAGGGAGCACTTTAGAGTCCATCAACAAGCACCTCCTACCTTTAGGGACCTGATATACAAAGAGAGAGGAACACGTCAACGACTGAACGGCGTAAAAAAATGGGGCTCTAACCAGTTGATGGCGATTAGGCCAGCGGGATTTGCATAGTTCAGCACCTGTTGAAAACAACGTAATGGCACCGCGTCAGAGATAAATGTTGAAAAATTCAGAGGTAGCTCACAACGTAAAAATATATACAGTGGGTCACTATAATTGTTAAATTCAGAGCCGATTCAATGCTCCACGGAAAATTATACACTACCTAGTGCGACATGCGCAGAATCAAGTATCCTGGCGCGGCGGAAATTGATGCATGAATTACCATGAAATGGTGAAGCAGGACAAGTCCTACCAAATAATTCCTACCTACGGGAGGGGAGGCCCGGTACGCAGTCAATCGTAAATTCCTGTCAAAAACGGATGCATAACTGACCAAAAATTTGATTAACATTTCGTCATTAGAGTAGTGTGTAAAATAGATAAATGTCTTCGACATCGTAATCGGATTTCAACATTACGATGAGAAAAACAGGCACTCGTAAGTAACATATGGAAGGATACGCAGGAGCAAAAGCGTTCACCTGGAGGGACGTAAGCCCATAAAGCCTAGCCGTGGAATCTCTGTCAGCCTCTATCCATTCCGATTTCCCAAATTTGATCAAGGACTCATGGCAAGATTGCAACCGAGAGCGACAAATGGAACGAAGACATACATTGCAGTTACCACAGCTCCGACAAGCACTGCGCCTAAGATATGCGGTTGGTCATGAGCTCCGGCCAAGTCATTACTTGTATTATGCCTCACCGAATGAATTCACTACCACACTCTGGATAGCATCTACATCTGAAGCCAACGACATTACGCGCGATAAATTGAAGCTATTTGAGATTGTTCAAGCGTCCAACCTCGATTCGAACAGAAGGGAACGGTCATCTAATTGACTTGAGACCTTCATATTTATGGTAAAGAATTTTGAACAGCTGTCTGGTTGTAAAAATACGTGTCTGCCAGTTATGAACGCCGTTAGCTACATCAAGATATCCTCCACAAACAAATCGTAAAGATGGCTGTGTTGACAGAGACATTAAAATCACGATGGCACGCTTGCAATAGAACTGCGTGTAACATTAACGATGGCGGATCGAACATACAAGTTTAACAATCTAGTATGTCAGTCCACACAGCGCGGAATGGATAAGCTCGAAGCTACTCAAGGATCTCGCCAAGAAAAGTGAGAGGAGCTAAATTGTAATAAGTGAAGCTCCCCTTGGATTCCACCTTGAGAGCGATGCAACGTAGTGGTCAGGGACCACGTCGATGGCGGTGCTTTTCACGGCTTTCAGTCTATGTTTGACAAGATAGAGCGAATTGAGGGCCATCATGTCCAAAATGACTGGTGACAAATGACACTATCACGCAACAATACAACAGTCGCTTCGCCTTATATATATTTTCCTCGATAGCGTCAATGACGGGGTTTCACTGGTTCGGAATTACCGAAGTATCAGGAGACTGGGTTATATTCATTCACTTTGCCAGTATCGTGAAAACATTGTGGACAATGCCGCATAATGAAGCTTCCTTCCTTCCTCTACCTTTCACCTCGAATCGCATGGGATATTCACTTGTGAATTGTGGCGAAGAATATAGTCTGTTGGTTTTACTCGGCTATCTATTTGCCAAAGACTCTGTACTCTCCACAGATAGCCTCATTTAGGGTAGACTCGGAGGAAACATTTTACTTGAGCTTATTGCGGAGTGCCCAGAGGTCACCATACCTCTAAATACCGGTGCTTCGACTTTGGTTACTGGCGTACCTAGAACAAAATGTTCTCGAAATCATCGCCACTAGGTTTTCCACCCGAGGTCCAAGGGGGAGGAAGACTTCGGTCCAAGAATAGCTTGGCTTTACCTGGGTTTAAAAAAGCTGTTCATAATATCGTATGTTTGCTTCGGATGTCTTGAGTAGATTTCAACATTCCCGGAGCTTCTTTCATCTTACTTTAAGTGATTGATATTTGCGCAGCCTACAGCTTGATATCGCATTTTACATCTATTAAACACGTGTCAGGAGATACCATCGAATCCCCGCGTTTGGCCTGGACTTCCGTTATCGATACTGGAGAGGAGTAAACTGTTGCCTTCTTGAGGAGGTTGCTATCCTTGTGGCGTATATTTCTAATCAACGTTTACTAGTAAGTAGTTCTCCGTGGACAACACATATAAATTTAGTTTTCATCTGCGATTTATTGCGAAAGTATTTGAGTCGCATATTTATCAATTTAGAAATTATTCGCAGTATTAAAACGCTCCCCTATCTCGAGTAGCTGTTTCCGTTCGCGGACCGAGCAATTGTAGTTAACCTCCGCCGATATTAAGTACGAATAAGACATCGTGGTACATCAATCCCGACTAGTGCTGATAATGGCGTTCATTCTTTAGCGCTGCACGTAAATGACAGATTAAGGGCTATGTACTAATATCTCAGTTAGGCCAGTCAAGATCATCGGGTTATCTCGCAAAGGATTGTGGGACTTAAGAGGGTGCCCGGCTAAACCGAACCGGGGTACGCTTACGGATAAAAGGAGGGTACCAAGATGGACCTCGACTATGTAAACGCCAATGGTTGGATAAATAGGTATAGTAGAGTAAATTAATTGTACATTTTATTTAGGAAACGTAATGAAGAGACAGGGGTTGCATTTACTTGCAACCCTGTGTTAAAGCGGGGTTGCATTTACCTGCAGCCCTCTTCTGAAGAGGGGTTGCATTTGGTGCAGCCTGTTTTAGATTACCTGCAATCTTAGAGAGGTTGCATTTGCCTGCAACCCTCTTTTAGAAAGGCCCTCTTTTCGAAAGGGGTTGCATTTGCCTGCAACCCTCCTGTAGAGAGGGGTTGCATATACCTGCAACCCTCTTTTAGAAAGGCCCTCTTTTCGAAAGAGGTTGCATTTGCCTGCAACCCTCCTGTAGAGAGGGGTTGCATATACCTGCAACCCTCCTGTAGAGAGGGGTTG